>JAWWEQ010049053.1:0-14367 GCA_035583055.1 Torymus tubicola
ACTGTCCTTGCATTGTAAAGGTAACTTAGCATATATTTTTGATAATAATACTGGGAATTTACGCCATCTACTTTGTCGTTTGTTGGATGAATAGTGTTCTTCAACTAGGCGGCGATGTATCTGTTGTAGAGGTTTCGCATTTTTCCGAATTAATTTCTTGATGAATTTCATAAAATTCTCGTAATCAAAGGTTCTGAAGGGATCAAGTGGTCCGTGGCGCAGGGCATCTGATGATATATGAATTAGGTTGTAAATGGTATAAGTTAAAAATTGCTTTCCATACAGTTTTCTAAAATCCTGTATAAATCTTACCAGTAGGTCGTTAGCGTACTGGTTATTTAATTTATATTGTGTAGGGTCACATAAAATTCTGACAGCACAATTTAAATAATTGAAATGTTGCACCAAGTCATTTGGCAGGAAATCAGGAAGTATAATAGCACCGGCATATAACAAAAAAAACGAAAATTAGTCGCTTTCCAAAACCCTAAATTCAATAAAGATGTTGGTTTTCTGTTGAACTCTTTCGGTACAAAGTTACCTAAATCAGTTAAGGTAGTGCTAAATAGTTCAGTCTGGGATGCACTAAATTTTGGATTTGTTTTTAACCACATTACTATTAGTGATTTTGTTGCACCTAAGCATATCAAATGCATGTAGTCTAAAGGAAACTGATTCACCATATCAATAGATAAACTTTCAAATGGTGATACTTCTACTAAATGATGTTCAGGATTCATTCTATTACGGAAATTATCATCAGTCCTTCAATTAGCATTTTCATTCAAATAGACCATTCTTTTTTAAAATCACCTTCCTCCGTACATTTTCTGCAACCAAAATAGCCATTGTGCTGTTTAGTACAAGTAACAAAACTAGCTGCTGGACTATCACATATAATGCATCTTAATTTAACATAATATTGCTTGTTGTTGTGATGAAATCCATTTGTATTATGTTTATACTCTTTAACAAAATGCTTTAAAAAGATAGTTGCTGATGATGGTTTAGCAGTCCCATGGTAAACTCCAATCACGAATGGGTGTTGTGCACGTCTCTGAAAATATTTTCCCTTGGACAGGCCACGAAGTTCTTTTTGTTGATTTTGTTATGGGTAAACCATCAACATTGATATCTACATTTATGTTAGATGCCTTGATGTTAACACGAGATAATGTAGCCTTTAGTGCTTTTTCTAAGCCATAATGAAAATATTCACCTAGCGGAAAAATGTCTATCTTTGTAAATCTTGGAGTGTTAAAAAAAATATGTGAGGTTTTTGGAAGGTCTACGTGTCCAGCCTAACGTAATATTAACAAAAGTTGATCTGTAGCTGCTTGACTTATAAAAAATTCACTTTTCGAGGCCCGTAAAGCATTTTTTAAATCAAAGCCGTCAACTGACATATTTTCATCATCATCTTCATTTTCTTCCTCATAATTTTTTTCATCTATCTCATCTTGATTCGAAGAAAATTCATCGCTTCCTTCTGATAAAAGCTCTTCATCTGCTTTTTCATTACTTATATGAAGATTTGATAAAAAAAAATGTATATGATGTATCCGATTCTGCCTCTATGTCTTCTACCTCTTTCTCTACTTGATCAATTAAGCGTCTTCGTTGCTGCCTTTCAGACAGTTTGTGAAATGATTTACGAAAAGACATTCTGAAATTAAATTGATGGTTATAATTTCTTGCATATCATAAACCACAATTTTAGGTGATTGGTACAGTTGATATTTAATCCAGAGTTGAAACAAAAGATTGAGGAGAGAGGGAGGCAGAGAGACAAAGAAACAAAGAGACAGAGAAACAAGGAGAAAGAGAAAGAGAGTGATTGGCAACGATATTTCTGCTACCAGATAAGACAATTTACCAAATACATTTAATATGCATGCTCTACCACGGTCGAAATTCATTGCCGATTTATGTTGAAATGTTGAAGGAGAGAATAGTCTATATAATTCTGAATCCGAAACCCAAATGGTCAGTCCAAGCGTACAAGCCTATTTTGCATCACAGAATATGTCCGTTTTAAATGACTTGGACAGAGATATGTTTACAAAACGGTTTTGAGCGTGAACGTTCGTGTGTTAGAACTCTCGGTAAGTAATGTGACTGTGAGTATAGCCGCTAATAAAAAATCTTAAGATTCGTAGAAAATGATGGAAAAATGGTAAGACAGTGAAGTGCACACAGCTGCAAAGAGAACGTAAGGGTGAGTTTCTATTAATTATTTTTCGTTTCTTGTTCTTCAGAGATAGAAAAAACCTGTCGCTCGCACGCGCTCTTTCGTCATTACTTCTTTGGCGCCAACCAGGACGGATGTGTTTTTTAGTAAACTGTCTTTTGTCATAGAGATGTTGGACGAGACAGATATTCGGGAGCGTAAAAGAATGGATGAACTGAATGATATTCAGAGTTCTATGGAGGCTTTAAAAAAGCGGATGCAAGTTTTAGAAGCGCCAGATTTATCAAGTAATTTCTAATGTTTATGCGTTTTTCTTTTACGACTGCAGGCCGAGCTTGTTCTTAAGTCAAGACACGTGCCGAGCTAAAGCTAAGAAGCTAAAATAATTATTTATCTTCAAAATGAGATTGTACAGAGGTAGCACGAAATTTGTATAGGATCCTTTTCGCGCACTTGCCACGCACGTCTGGGCAGCTCGACTACCACGTTGTACTGATGAGTTATCAGTCTTGCGCTAGCTGCAACAACGTCCACACGTCTCGGTAGTAATTTCCGAACTAAATAAATATTGGAGTTGATTTTTTGTATAAGCTTAATTGACTGTAATCATTATGGTGTAATAAGGTGGATAAAAGAAAAGAAAAAACATGCACATGTGTATCGCTATCCACTCCTCCTTATCCTCAACTAGCAAGAGTAAACGTAAAGCACAACCAGAAAAGACGGTGCTTGTTTAAACAATGGTCCTTCAAGCCGGATAGTGGAGGAAAGAACAGTGCAGAGAGCGAATAATAGTGCAATGTGCAATTAGCAGTAACGCACAAGGCAGTGCGTGACTAAAGAGGTTAAGAACACACGTGCTCGGTATACGCAGTAAGCTCGGCAACGCAGTCCGTCCTATAACACGGCGAGCTCGGCAACGCAACAATTCTCAGCCAGCATTCCCATACTTAAGCGGCAGTGCGAAGCGCTCGATCTCGCAAACATTAAGCCTTAAGCTTCACGCGTTCGCTCGCATCAAAACAACTCCTCCCAGATAAAATAAAGGTTCAACTGCGTAATATACACTGTGCACAAAAGCCTAGTCTACACATCCAAACTGCTCGAAATTAACAATGGAAGACATCTCAGACCAGTACTCTGTCACTGACTTGATTTCAACGTTTCAAACCCGCATGCTGAAAACGGGTAAAGACAAGCGAACAGTAGGTTGTTTTAAAACCAACTTAGACGTCTTGAATGCACTATGGAAAGACTTCCATGGTCGTCGCCTCACTATATCGCGGAATCACGCCCCCAAAGGGAGCGAGTATGTCACTGATGATATTTAAGGCGATGCACAGGCGAGATATAACGAAGTTAAGACCGTCATCATAAACGCGCTTCAGCCTGGATGCAACCAGTCGACCGTACAGGCAGATGTTGATAACGCCGAGCTAGTGTTTGAACAAGTGCTTCGCCGCTCTCCACTACCTCTGATCGATTTACCCAAATTCTCTGGTGACCAACGCGAGTGGGAGACCTTCAAAGAGATATTTTTTGCTTTAGTCTACGATGTCAATGTGATTCCGCCCATATTAAAGCTCCAATATCTCGTGAAATCATTCACCGGCGCAGCAGCAAGACGTTTGAGAAACACCAAGATATTGACCAAGTAATTTCTTGCCCTCCAGTCAGCAAAAGGTCAATTGACGAATTAGCTCGACTTATAGACGTGATGGAGGAAGCAAAATGAGGTTTTGAAAATCTTTCGTCGATGCTGACGGACTCTTAAGAGTCGGCGGGTGACTGGCGAATGCAATGCTCATGTTTAGCAAGAAGCATCCCATCATCCTGCCGAAGTCAAGCCATTTGACCAGATTAATCATTCTACATGGACACCATCAGATTCTTCATAGAGGTTATCAACTCATGCTAAGCTATTTAACGTGATCCTTTTGGATAATCCACAGAAAATCGAGCATACGATCAATTCTACAGAGCTGCGTGAGATGCGCACGGTTTGCCGGGAAGCCCAAGCCTCAGCTGATGGGCAACCTTCCAGAGGTCAGGACCACGTCAGCACGACCGTTCCTAAAATCAGGAGGCCGAGGCTACCGCTCCTATAAGGGATACATATGTATCTTTGTGTGTTTGGCCACACGAGCCGTGCACATAGAGATAGCGTCGGATCTCTCTGCATTCTTAGCAGCTTATAAGAGATTCATCTCTCGGTGTGGCCGTTGCGCAGAACTATGGACCGACAACGGCACAAATTTCCGCGGAGTAGACGCAGAGCTGCGTAAGCTACTACGTGCAGCCTCTACCGACGACGGAATAGCTATGCGATTTGAAAACGAAGGGTCAAGCTGGAGATTTATTCCCCTAGGAGTACTACACTCCGGTGGTCGGTGGGAAGCCGTCGTCAAGTCATGTAAGTACCACTTACGCAGAGTTATAGGGGACTCAACGCTCACGTACGATGAATTATCCACCTTGACGGCTCAAGTCAAAGCGTGCCTTAATTTAAGGCCTGTGTTTGCTCAGAGCGCAGACGCACGAGATCTGACGGCAATCACTCCTGCACATTACCTCAATGACTCCGCTCTCATGCTGGCTGCAAATATCTGACATGCGCAATCAGTTTTGGCGGCGGTGGAGTCGAGAATACCTACGCACATTGCAGCAACGTGTCAAGTGGACCAATGAAACCGACAACCTCCGTGTGGGGGATCTCGTACTATTGACCAATGTGAATCTCCCTCCAACGAAGTGGAGCATGAGACGCATTACGCAAGTATATCCAGGGCGAAATGGAATTGTGTGAGTTGCTACTCTCCATACCGCCACATCTACGTTCACTCGCCCCGTCGACAAACTTGTGCGACTACCACTACTACAAGATGCGAAGAATGAAGATTAGATAATATCACTAAGAGTATCTCCCTCTTCTGATTTCCACATATCATTCACTTACTTCATTTCAAGAGTTTCCTTGTCAATGTAAACCAGCGAAGTTCATGTACGCGCGACAGTATCTATAAGTTCGATAAAAATGTAATTAAGTGGCGGCCGCACGGCGAACAGACTGATGATTTGTATTACTTAATGCCAATATTTCAATTATACCTTTCAGCCTGTTACTAACATGTTAATAACAGGCGGGCGGAATGTTCAGAGTTGGCACGAAATTTGTATAGGACTCTTTTGGCGCGCTTGCCACGCTTTTCCGAGCAGCTCAGCTGCCACGTTGTACCGATGAGTTATGAGCCTTGCGCTAGCTGCAACAACGTCCACACGTCTCGGTAGTAAATTCTGAACTAAATAAATAATGGAGTGGTTTTTTTTTGTGTAAGCTTAATTGACTGTAAACATTGTGGTGTAATAAGGGGGATAAAAGAAGAGAAAATAATAAAAAAAACCATCTATAAGGAGTTGCACATGTGAAAGTTTAAATAATTAACCGTAATCTTCTAAACCTACATACCGTACGTTCTGCGGGCTGCTCATAAATGCTGGAGGAGGACTGGACATTTTGGTACGAGCGATTGGAGCAATATTGCATTGCAAAGGAAGTACCGCAAACAAAGCATGTACCCTTATTCCTCACATTACTGGGAAAAGACGCTTACGCGCTGCTGCAAAATTTGTGTTCTCCGGCAATACCGGCAACAATCGAAATCGAAGAACTAGCAGAGATAATGAAAAACCACCTCCAACCGCCCCCGAGTATAATCATGGAACGCTATCGTTTCAAAGAGTGCAAACAGTTGCCCGGAGAAGAAATAAAGAAATACACAGCCAGGTTCAAGCAAATGTCGAGCATTGTGACTTTGGTCCAAGTTTAAAAACTAATATTCGAGACCAACTCGTTTGGGGCCTGACAAACGAAACTATCAAGAAACTACTTCTAGGAAAATCTGATTTGAAATTTGAGCGAGCTACAGAAGCTTTCCATTAGCTTTGGCAATGAAAACGGCAAGTCGAGAAGCATCCAGCATGCAAACGGTGATGGCGGAAGCGGTGAATTTCGTGGGGAACTGGAGGGAGCAGCAGCCACACAAGAGTTCCAGGAATCCATGCTACTGTTGCGGCCGTCCCAATCATCACGCAGCGGAATGTAGATTCAGAAACTATAAGTGTAACAAATGTGGTAAGGTGGGCACCTTCAAGTCGTATGTAAAGGTAAGATCGTGGCGAGCAGTCGAGTCGAAAGTAAACAAAACACGGGGAAGGCGCGCGGGTCGGAAGGTCACAATTTCGTAGAAGAGGCAGAGTCGGTGGATGAAATTTTCGAACAAATGTTTGTTGTGCACAGCGACGGAATTGGAGAGGACACATGTGACCCGTTCTGTATAGATATCACGGTGGAAGGTACACCGCTGAATTTGAAATCGACACGGGGTCGCCAATAACCGCGATATCCGAGGAAATGTGGCGCGAGTCTGAACAATTGTATGGGTTACGGTTAGGAAATATGGCGCGTAAATTCAAAGCGTATAATGGGGTTCGGATGATTCCGCTCGGAATTCTAAGAGTAAATGTGCGCTGTAAAAACAAGAGCGGGCGTTTAGAATTGTTTGTATTACCAGGCGATACCAATACACCAATAATGGGTCGCGATTGGATTCAGAGTTTAGCCATTATACGTCTTGAAGGGAACAACAGAACTCTCACAATCCATAAAGTCAGTGAGGTTGACACTTCAATTAAAGATATCATATCTGCATTCCCATCGGTATTTTCGGACAAACTGGGGACTTTTCGCGACGCTAAGTTTTCGTTACAGTTAAAAGAGAACGCATGCGAACCGAAATTTTGTAAAGCCAGAACGGTGCCCCACGCGATGCGTACGAAATTGGAAGACGAAATTAATAGGTTATGTAAAGAGGGAATTATCGAGAAAGTCACTGCGTGTGAATGGGCGACACCTGTAGTAACCGCATTAAAATCGAATGGGCAAATTCGGTTGTGCGGAGATTATAAGATCACGCTGAACCCCAACGTAGTAGTGTGTTTTCCAAAATGGACCTCGCGCACGCACATCAACAGATGGAGCTAGACGAAAACTCAAAAATACTAACGACGATATCAACACAAAGGGTTGTATAAATATAATAGGTTAAGATATGGCACAGCGTCGGCATCCGCAGTTTTTCAGAGTAAGATAGAAAGCGTGTTAGAGGATATTGAGCGCTTACTTTCTTCACCCCTTTTATTAGGAATTACGCACAGATTGTCAGCCCATTATACGAATTGTTGAGATCGGACGTTAAAGGCAATGGACACCAGAGGGAAAAGAAGCTTTTGAAAACGCGAAACAAAAACTGATATCACACGACGTACTTATTCATTACGACCCCGACCTGCCAATTAAAAACATCAATTATGTAAGCATTCCACCTTACCACCCACCAAATAATGGTGCCGCAGAAAATGCTGTCAAGACATTTAAGGAAAAATTCAAATTTCTCCGGAAAGAAATATCGCGTCACGACGCATTATTCACATATTTATATAGCTATAGGTTAACACCGCATTGTACTACGGGGTATAGCCCAGCAGAGCTACAAATAGGACGTCAGCTGCGTCGGGTTCGCACGACGCAGCGGACGTCCTGAGTGATTTTGTTTGCTAACAAAATCACTCAGAAAAATTTTTGAGCATAGTATTTACATATACGGAGCGTCTGACGTTTTTGTTTTTTCAAAAAAGTACTTGAAAATTTTTTAATTAAATGCAAACCGGAATGTCGATAAGTAGGTATCTATATTTGTGCTATTTTGTGTTGTTTTAAACCGAAAATATCTTGTGAAAATGCTGATAAAACCAGTAAAAAAATTTCTGAGCTCAGAATTCACATGTACGGAGCGCCTGACGTTTTTGTTTTTCTAAATAAATGCTTCAATGTTGATTTCTTTTGGGTAAGTTCTTTTGGGGAAATTGGATATCTTTACATTTCGTTACGTATCCCGGAAAATGACAAATCTTATTCAGAGTTTCTATTTGATTTTCAATTTGTACGTTTACAGTGTGCCGGGAATATTTTACCCGTTTCTTTAATATTGTGCAGGTATCACATACATATTTTCTATTAATATATTAATGTACTAAAATTATTGGTTTTGTTAGAATATCAATAAAAAGATGGTACTTCTTACTTGGCGAAAGAATATATTTTTTTTAATTTTATTTAAGCAATTTTAACCTCAAAGGAGATTATTTTGCTGAATACATAAAGTGGCATGAATTGTATATAGTCTTTATGTATGTGGTTTTTAGAGTTTATGCATAGTAAGTTTCATACGAATAAGTAACAATTTAAAAAAAATGAGTGTACGATGTTACATATAGCCGGGCTTCATTTTATAGAGTAAAGCTGTGAAAAAAGAGGGAATAAGGTGATTGTGATCGCTAAGTTTCTTGATAAGAAGTATCCGTTGTATATCAAAGAGTGGGCAATGCTATGGTACGTAGTCTATCCCTGGCAGAAATTTCTCTATCGAAAATGAGCAGCAAAATAATATATAACTAGTAAAAACAGCTAATTTTTAGGTAGAGACAAAATGATTTTTCGGTCATATTCTCTATTTAATAAATAACATAACCTGAAAATACTTCTAGTAAATTTTCTATGTCATAAGATTATACATTTGAAAACAAACAGTAAAAGAAGGTAGCCAACTAAAATGTAAATACAAATTACTAGTGTTTAATTTGTTTACACTACTGCCTCAGGCGATACAAACGGAAACAATGATTTTTCCATTTGATTCTGTCTCTCTTACTCCTCGACACAATAGTAAGCTTCTTATTAGCCACTTCCTAAGTAAAAACACTGCCCAACTTTAATAGACACTAATCATGAAATACGAGCAGGTAAATAAGAGTTAAAATTATATATCGTAGCACTCAAATAAAATGGTACCATGATTCTGATTGACGTTATCAGCACAGCCAAAGTATAGTTTACAGAAGAGTATTATTACTTTATATCGCTTTATATAAAATAATTACTATATGAAGCAATATAAAGGAAAATGTTTTATTAGCAGCCCTCTGTGCGTGAGGTAGCTGATTTAGAAGTTTAGGGTTGATTATTTAAACTTTCTATTAGCAACTTTCTGTACGTGGGGTAGATGGGTTTAGAAGCATAGGGTTCATAATTTAAACTTCCTATTAGTAACTCGCTGTGCTTAGCAGCTAACCGTTTTAAACTTTCTTTTAGACACTCCCTACGTGCGAGGGGTAGGTAGGTTTAGGTGTTTAGGGTTTATAAGTTATAACTTTCTATTAGCAGCTTGTTAAGTGCTTGGGATAGGTGGGTTTGAGTGTTTAGGGTTTATAAGATTTAAACTTTTTATGAGCAGCCCGCAGTGCGTGGGGTAGATAGACTTGGGAGATTAAGGTTAATTTTTAAAACTTTCTATTAGCAACTTGTTACGTGTGGGGGGTAGGGGAGTTTAGGTGTTTAGGGCTTATAAATTATAACATTCTATTAGCAGCTTGTTACGTGCTTGGGGTAGGTAGGTTTGTGTGTTTAGGATTTATAAGATTTAAACTCTTTATGAGCAGCTTGCAGACTGTGGGTTAGGTAGATTTAAGAGTTTAGGGTTAATTATTTAAATTTTCTATCAGTAACTTAGCTACGTGCTTGGGGTAGGTGGGTTTGGGTATTTAGGATTTATAAGATTTAAACTTTTTATGAGCAGCCCGCAGTGCGTGGGGTAGATAGACTTGGGAGATTAAGGTTAATTTTTAAAATTTTCTATTAGCAACTTACTACGTGCGGGGGTAGGGGGGTTTAGGTGTTTAGGGCTTATGAATTATAACATTATATTAGCAACTTGTTACGTGCTTGGGGTAGGTTGGTTTGGGTGTTTAGGATTTATAAGATTTAAATTTTTTATGAGCAGCCCGAATGCGTGGAGTAGGTAGGTTTTGGAGTTTAGGGATCACAAGTTTTAAGCTTTCTTTTAACAACTCCCTACGTACGAGGGGTAAACTTAAACTTTCTATTAGCAGCTTATTACGTGTCTGCAATTTTTACGGCGATGTAACAGAGGCTATATTATAAATGCGTGACTTTAAGATTTTACGTGTCTATAAGGCCATGGTACGCGTTTGTAATTTTTACGGGGATGTAACAGAGGCTCGCTTAGAAATGCGTGACTTTAAGATTTTACGTGACTGTAAGATTTTACGTATCTGTAATATATATGTAATTTTTACGTAGATGTAAGACGGGCCAGCTGAGAAATACGTGACTTTAAGACATTTCTGGGAGTGACACGTTTCAAAACTTCATAATAAATTTATTATTAATTTTTATAAAATGGAGTTTTTTATAGTTTTATTAGTGATATCTAAAGTTATTTTTTATGTTTTTAGATATTTATTTAAAGTTTTACGGAAACAAATTATATTGAATTTGCATTTTCAACAGTAATATCCACGTCCGGAATAATACCCACGTGTACCCTATGTAGCGTCGAAAGAAAACCCAGCCCATAAAGAATCTAGAGTTTCTAGTCTAGATACGGAAATCCCATTATGGATTATGCTTATAATATTATAACGGAAGTGTATTTAACATGATAAAAATAACTATTCTTAACAATTTTGCTTTTTAACCGATTTTATTTTTCAAGGTCTCATTTTGTTCCTTAAATAATTTCATGGGTACTTACCCATGGAAAAATTTGAAAGTATTTAAAACCCAGAAAGTTATAGCCAATTGAAAAAAAATTATTTTCATAACCTGATTCATGACTAATAAACAATTAGCTATAACTTTCTGTGTTTTGAATACTTTCAAATTTTTCCATGGGTAAGTCCCCATGAAATTACTTAAGGAACAAAATGAGACCGACTAAAATCGGTTAAAAACAAAAAAGATTAGTATTTGTTATCAATAATAGTTTGTGCTCATTCTAAACTATCGATATTTTGTTAAAAAAAGTTATTTTTATCATGTTAATACACTTCCGTTATAATATATTCACTATCCCTATCATTTTAAATAAATAAATCACACTTCAACTATGGTTTTCTTAATTTTAAGTAACTTCTTTATTCAGCACTGTTTTGACTAGGAAAGTCATGAAAGAATCACCTTAAATAATTCTATTTTATTGCGAAAGCTTACAATTGTTGTTGTATGCCAAGAATGGGAGCTACCGGGCACATTAAAGAGGAGCAGCGCGTTTCTACTTATCTCGGTGGTGGATTCTCCATGAATTTTTCGGTTGAGAAAGTCCAGATCGGACTTTTAATTTTTTTAATTTATATGTTTCATTTGCATATACGTAAGTGAAAACATAAACTTAAATAATGTTAGAAACATTACTTTAATTGGCGCATCTCTCGCACGAGTGATAGAAATAATTCACTGTAGAGATGGAAACCCGCGTGTGTTTATTTTAAAGACAAAACTACCTTAATAAACAGGCCTTTACAACGACTATATACGCTATAATTTTCTGAAACAACATCAGAATTTACTAGTGATTTACGCGAAAAAAAAAAATAAAACTAAATAATTATAGCGCAAAATTGGATCTAAGAAAAATGATTCTCTAACGTAATAAAAGCTTTTATGGTCTTAGAATTGTTTCCGCTATTGAAAAATGAAAAGTTAGAACGCGAGATTTTAGACGTTAGCAAATGAAAATTTAAAGAAATCTTTCGATGTGCAGACAAAAGAATAAAAAATATACTTTTCAAGTCAAGCAAAAAGAAATTTTTCTTTTTCTTCATCTAATTTTCTAGAAACTTAAAATCGAAAATGGTCTCAGGAACCCGATATTTTTAAATAATCCAATATATTTCAATAGCCCAATATATTTAAGTTAGAAGTTTACATTATAAAAAAACAAAGCAGATGAACTCCGAAAAGCAAGTGTGATAAACGTTCTACCAATTTACAAATCCCAACCTCGGAAATGAACACAAAGCAAGCACCCCGGTTACTATAGTCAGTTTTCTGGTCAAATGCTCAAAGAAAACAAAACCATTAAAAAATACAATTATATTAAAATAAAAGCTAGCCAGGAGAGAATTCATTCAAATATTTATACAAGTAAAATATGAACAAATTAATGAAGTAAACAATATTTTAAAAGCTGAACATAAATAAAGGAAAATAATAATATAAACTTAAAAAAACAAAATAAAATAGAAAAAGTAAAAGAAAAAAAGTTTACCTTGTAAAATCTCAAAGTAGATGACGTCCGGAAACTAAAAGTGTGATGATTAGAGCTACGCAGAGAAATCCAAATCCCAATCTGAGGAATGAATTTACAGTCAACAAGCAGGTTAGCATACATACTGTTGTGGCCAAATGCTTAAGAACAAAACCTTTAAAAAATTCAATTGTATTAAAAAATAAAACTTAGCAAAAACAGCAAAAGTTTATTCGAATATTCTACAAGTTAAATAAAACAAACTAATAGGGTATAAAAATTATTTTAATTACAGCAAATATGTAGAAGAAAATATTGTTTTAAAAATCAAGTTTAAATAGAAATTATGTTAAAATATAATAAAACAAACTAATAGGGTATAAAAATTATTTTAATTACAGCAAATATGTAGAAGAAAATATTGTTTTAAAAATCAAGTTTAAATAGAAATTATGTTAAAATATAATAAAACAAACTAATAGGGTATAAAAATTATTTTAATTACAGCAAATATGTAAAAGAAAATATTATATGTTTTAAAAATCAAGTTTAAATAGAAATTATGTTAAAATAAAAGCTAGCCAAGAGAGGATTTATTCCAATATTCGTACAAGTCAAATTTGAACTAACTAATGAAGTAAACAATATTTTAAAAACTGCACATAAATAAAGGAAAGTAAAAGAATAAAAATTTACCTTGTAAAATCTCAAAGTAGATGACCTCAGCAAACCAAATGTGTGATGATTCAAGCTACGTAGAGAGATTCAAATCCCAATTTGAGGAGTCAATTGACAGCCAACAACCAAGTTAGCGCATCTCACTGCTGTAGCCAGATGCTCAGAAATAAAACCTTAAAAAATACAATTGTATTAAAATAAAACTTAGCAGAGACAGAAAAAATTTATTCATAGAAGCAAATAAAGTTATCAATCAATTAATAAATTAAAAGTGTACAAATTATTTAAAAAATGCACATATATGAAGGAAAATAATAGTACAAAATTAAGAAATCAAATGAAAATAGAAAATCTAATAGCATCACACAATTGCTTAGCTTTTAGAAATTTAAAATTGGATAGCCTCTTCCAGAAGTGAATGCTGCAAAATTGAGGTTATGGAAACCAGTTTTGTGGCCAGATGTGAATAAAAATCCAAATATTTAAAAACTATAATTGTTAAAATACAGGATAGTAAAGATAAAGCTAATAAAAAGTCTTAATTGAAATATTTGTGCAAGAAAACTAAACAATTAGGTTATGAAAACATAAGAGCACGTGAAAATATCAATTTGTTAGCATTACATCACATGATATAATCAGCTTGCATCGATTAATACAAATGTCGAAAGGTTAAAATTATTAACCTAATCTATATTTAATTATACTTACCTGTATTATTTTAATAATATTTTTTTAAATCAGCAAAGTCAGCAAGAACTTGTACAGGAGAACGACCATGCGGCTCGAGTTGTCCAACCAGGAAGATTCGAGCACGTTTCTTCCAGTATTTTGTCCAAATACCGTCTACTACCTTAGCGCCATCTTCATAACACATGCATGTAAAGCTTATGTCTCTGCACGGTGTGCTGCGACCACCGATGCCGAATGTAGTACGGGTCCGAGCGGGAAATTTAAAAAATATGCATTTTTGCTTGTGTAACGGGCTTAAATCACCGGGCTGCTTACCTTCCCCGCTGTCGCACAATGCGGAATTGCCGATGAACGGCGCAGCCAGGATCCGGATCGTCGAACACTGGGTAGTGTCAACCCGAGGCGACTTTCTTTGTTATCAGACGGCCGATACCTAATCGTCGGCCGTCGCGCCCGCATACAACGCGCGGCTTCGTCGCCGCGCTTCTCTCTCTTACTTTCGTTGCATGCGCCATTTCGCGGCGGCGCATCTTACTACGGTAACTCATTGCCATGGCAAAGTCGGCGATCTACATACCGACAGTGCGCGCTATTTCAACTACGCAAGAAATAATTTTTCAAAATAAACTACTGTTGTTTTTA
>JAWWEQ010049054.1:0-14366 GCA_035583055.1 Torymus tubicola
TAGAACATAAATATTTTTATTTCAACATGATAGGTGAAATAGGCATACGCGGATTGTCTGATTTGAGATGGATTCGGCCATAGGGTATTGATCTTTAGTGTATTTTTAGAAATTCCAGTTGTAAAGATTGTACTTCATTTCTTAATCTTTCGTAACTGGGACGTTCTTTTCTTTTGAAATTCAGGTCAAATGGGAATCCAAAAGAAGTTAATCGATCTTTGTGTGTGTGTATGTTTTTTTCAAGGTTCATATATATTCTTTCGGGTGAATGAAATTGTTAAGCGTATAGCATATAAACAAAGAGCAGTGCTTTGCTATTTTTAAAGTGAAGGTCGTATCTCGTATAGGTTGTTATAGTAGCCTATAATAATAATAAATATTATCAATCAATAAGATATCAATTACGTTTAGATGGATATGATACAGTCTTATGCAGTTGGCCTGTTCTTGTTGTTACGTATAAACAAAGAAAATAAAAGAAAATATTATAAACATTAATGGTTGTCATGTTTCTCTTTAAAAATATTATGGAACAGACTTAAATGCCGAAACTTTAATTTTCTTAACACAACATGAAAAAAAAAAAATAAGTGTTAAAATTTCTCCCAAGATAGATTGAACTTAACTCACCTCCATCAAAGTCGCCGAAAGGACGACCATCGTTGCCACCACGACCCATGTTCCCGTATCTGCCGACTTGCCCGTAGACACCACCGAATCCGGGCATTCGTCCTCCACCACCATTCACAGGCGCGCCGTTCCTGTAGCTCGGCACCTCGGCGGAATCATCCTCGTCCTCGTCGATATCTTCCTCGACGTCTTCTTCCATACTGTCATCGAACCTGGGTAGCTCAGACATATCCGGGGGTAGATAATGCGGATCGGGGATACGCTGAGGATCATCTAAAGTTGACAGAGAACGTAAGAATGCTTGTTTCATTAAACTTCATGTATAATTGTGATTATAATTAGATTTTTAATTAGTACGTAGAATGTTGGTACATATATAATTCCTTCGATGCTAAAAGAGTTTCCGGACATATACTGTATACTTATTGTCGTATCTTTTATTTCCAATTTTTAAAGCACTGCTACTAAAAGATTCTCATATATATATATATTAACTTTTAATATTAAAATAGTTGATTTTGATGAAATAAGGAAATATTTGACGGAAATAACCAAATAATATGCGATATTAACAATCAATATATTTTTCTGTTCATTTTTAATATATTTCCGTGTTAACTGTAAAGGAATCCTTTTCTCATATATTAATGCGCGAATTAAAATTTCCGGGGAATAATCCAGTATTAAGCTTATCAGTATTCCAATAATCGATTTCATAAAAGTAACAGAGTAAATTGTATTTACTGAGTAAAGCCTTTATTACATTTTTTAAAGATTGAATTTATGAGATACTAATTGAGTGCAATCTCTTTCATCATAATATACCCATAACATCTCAAATACTTAAGAAAAATTACTCATTGTTAATAACTATTATCGATAAATTGTTGTATTATGTGTGATACTTGTTATCGTGAAACTAATACCCACTATTAAAAAAAGTAATAAAATGATTATTGTTTCTATTTGATTATTTATACATCAAGAATTTATTTAATTTATAAATATAATATAAGGTTTAGTTACTTTAATTTTTTTTTAAATTATTATAACATTCTTCAATATATTTGTTGATTTATTGCGTCGAAGAAATGGACAATCAAATTCATATTCTTCAATTAATTTTCAGTATGGGTTTCAAATTTTTTAAGTTCCTTCTAATTCCACAATAAATTGGTAGCCTCTTGGTTACTTATCGATGTATGTTTGAGATCCTATGTTCCGATAAATACGATAGAAAATCTATTTACGACATTTTGAATACTATATCCGCGCGAGTATCGAAATGTGTTGATCAAGGAATTTACTATACAAAGACTAATTGTTTTTGCTCTATCAAAAAGCAAACGTAATCTATTGCAAATATACGAAAAAATTCAAATCAAAATAAAAATCAATTTCATTCATAATACCTGGTACAATGTAACTACACAAAATAATAATCCTAACTATACTTATGTATTGTAATAACTTGCAAATTAGCAGTCGGGCGAGTATTGGTTACAGACATATATTCGTCATAAAATTCGTCAGTTACCGTAAATATGTTGGCCGCCATGCTCGTGGTGGCTTTTCGCTTCACCGCCGTCGGAACGCCTCAAGTTGTTCCGTGACTCGTTTGGTTCCTTAGGATGTTCATCGGGATCAGAGGTACCAGCAACGGTGGGTGTCAGGAGGCTGCCATCGGCTTGTCGGAGTTTGCCGCTACCGTACATCTGGCGCGCTGCGCCTCGATTTACTGGCGATTGCGACGACGTGGCCAATGACGCGTCCGTCTGCGCGTCACCATCTGCAAGAATTTCAGTTTCTATGTATATAAAAATTGTTTAAAAGAGTGTGGATGAAGATGTAAAATTTGTGTGTCTGTGTGTGTATATATGTGTATTTTGGAATGTAACGGCTTTGCTGTTAAGACCGATGGAAATTATTAAAAATATTAACTAATTTAACGGTAAAATTAGTAAGAAATCTAATCACTACATAGAAATAGAAAATTTGTTAGACATGTAAACTGGCACCGTTCTATACCATGAAAAATCCTGCGAGAAATAAGTATACAGTTACATGTTGAAAAACTTTTAAGTCAAAGCATTGGACTCCTGACACTGATTTAAGAATAATCCAATTCTCATATGAGAATTGAACGGGAAAAAAAAGATCAAAGTAGTTAGCTATATGTTTAACTAATATTTGTAAAATGCAAAAAATTGTTACAGAAAAATAGCGAAACAAATCGTTAATTTACACCATCGTTGTTAAGGCTTTTAATATTTTTAGTAATTTTGACCACTCACGCGATATCGTTTTTATTGTATTTTACTTTTCATTTTATGTTTAATTGGTTCACCTTTCAGCATGAGAAAACGATTATTGCAGAGGTACATCTTCATATTTTTTACTTGATTTTTCAAAGCTTATATATAAGTATAGATTTTTGTAGAATTTTTCAAACATTATTTATAATGCGAAAATGTATTTATAAAAATTCGAAAACTCGTACTATAATATTTAGAACTTTATTTTAAAATGGACATCAGATCAGCTTTAAATAGTAATAAATTTGAAAAAAATATTTTATCCTCAATAGATGAAGAATAAAACAAAATATATAATATTCAGCATTGATTCAGTATACATCTTTCTTACATAAATATTTAGTTTATTAAATTATATTTTATTTGAAATTTTTCAACGTCTCCATTCTACAATCAGGTCAAAATATTTTTTTAATGTTATCTCATCTCTTAAAACATGATAAAGGTTTCATCCTATCTAGGAAATTGAATTGGAACACTATCGGTATCCTTGTTTAAACTGGAAAATAAGAAACTGATAAAATATAACCTTGTTCGAATTAAAATAAAAATCGCAATACATTACTATTTAAAATATTTATTATGAAATGATTTTCGTAAAAAGCTCAGTTATAATCTGATATGTTACTTTATCAAATATTCGGAATTATTTTTAGAAGTTTAATGTAATATGTAAGAAGCTAAATTTTAAAAATTAAAATTAACGACATTGTCGATTATTATTATATACGGTCACATATGCGTTAGAAAGTAGAGCACCTGTTTTTCCTTCTAAACATGTTTTTATCTGCATGAAAAGTTTGTAAGGTAGCTATTTAAACCCTTAATTTGAAGAATCGCCCTTATGGAATAGTCTCGCCCGTCTCAAAACGATGCTCATAAAATATTAAGGGAAAATGAGTTAAATCGTCAGAGCGCCGTAGTAAAAGTTTACAAACATGCGGTACTCGTTTCACTCGTATAATAACTGCAACGGAACATTTATATGCATGATTTCTAGGAAATGCCTGCGTTCGATTGGAATAGTGAATTTTGAAACTTATGCCAAATTGATTGGTT
Source organism: Torymus tubicola (assembly GCA_035583055.1). NCBI lineage: Eukaryota > Metazoa > Arthropoda > Insecta > Hymenoptera > Torymidae > Torymus > Torymus tubicola. Next base: position 4,005 of record JAWWEQ010049054.1, read on the forward strand.
ATATGTCAAAGTTTATTTTGCTAGTATGTTTGCAAACATGTTTAATAAGCGTAAAGTTTTATGGACTTTGACATCGAAATCAAATAAACAAATATTCAATATTCATATTTACCAATCATATTAAAGTTGAGTTGTTTATAATAAAATTATTCTCAGTGGACCTGACTTCTTAAAATTTCACCGTACGTAATAATTAATTAATAGAATTGATTAATGAGTTTTTTGGTTCAAATCGGATGAAACAGTTCGATACATCATTATAAATCTTGATAAAATGGTTATTTCTTTAGAAAGTATTATCGCTCCTACGTTTAATTTATAGCAAGATGTAAAAAACGCATGGGATTGGCATATTATAAATTTAAAATAATTTTATTTTATTTTTTTGAAAAATTTAAGATCAGTAGAAAAATCGCATTTTCATACAACATTCAGTAGTAAAAAAATGAAAATAACCACTCTTAAACATTTCTGTTTTGTAAAGAGAAGTAAATTTCTGTTCAATTTCTAAAATTGGTACAGACCCTTAAAAATAACAGTGTTACAAGTTCCAAATTAATATTCTACGAGAAGACACCTGGCCGTTCAAATTTTCCAGTTACTTTCGCTATTATACGCACACGACAAAGCCTGGACCTTTCACAAAAATATGCGTTTGGAAAACAGGAAGCGCAGCAGCTCGATTTCACGTAAATAAATCTTCAGGAATATAAGACGTCTCACGGTTGACGTGACTGAATAAATAACTCCAGCAGAATTTTCAACAACCCTCTGTACGATCAGAGATCCATTGCCCTCAAAAAAAATCCGCTTCGCTCAGCGAAATCCGTGCGCGCATATCACCGATATTCTTCTTTTTCTTCCGTTCTCTCTCTCTTTTTCTCTATATATCGGTTGTTCGCTAACTGTCAGGAGCACTGTTCACACGTGCCCGACAATGACGACCGTGTCCCGGATAGGATTTGCGGCTAGTATAGAGAATGTAGGTTGTTGGGCCGGTCGTGTGCAGACGACAGGAACGCGTCCAGCCGGCTGCAGATGCTCTACACGACTAAATATCTGGACTCCTATCGGCTTTTTATACGATTGTTCTCTCTTTTATGGACATTTTTACAAATTTAAAGTTAATTGATCGAGTGGGCGATTGTGATATTGATGCATTATAAAATATTTGTAGATGTTCGTTGTTATGAGAATAGTACAGTAATTGTAATTTATTTTTTCCTTTTTTTTTAATTTAATTCTTTTTGCAGCGTGTATATAAACGTAAAAAACACAATTTTAATCAAGTTAATGTTGATAAAATAATTAACTTACTTCTTTTTATACAATGTTGAGGATGTATTAAAAGTACTTTTATATTTTTCTGACGTCTATTGTTAAAGAGAATTCAAAAAGTTGTTTTTATAAAAATGTTATTCCATAACAAAGAAGTTCAAGTACACCAAAGGAAGTTAGATATTATGCGAGTGTTGATTTTGCCCTTTTAGTCAAATGGCGACTAGTTCTTTGGACAGAAAATAGTAGAATATTAAAGAAATTCTACAGCTATTATATATCTAAAACCACATTTAGAAACAGTGGTATTAAAATTTAAGCAAAACATGAAAATAATGTTCACTATCTTATTATATATAAAGAGTAGACACTATACGACCAATAAAAATCTAAAGTTTTTTTTTTAAAATGATGCTCTATTTCTCTTTCCCATCTTTTGATTCTTCATAATTTCGTATAATCATTACAAACCATATCACGCGCATAAAAATCCATATAAAACCTATACCTCGACCCTTCCTGATCCTTACACCCATTTTGTCATTTTTTCTAACTCAGTCAAAAATATGCATTCTCTTCTTCACCCTACTGACCGAATCCCTTCCCTCGTAACTCTACAGACATCACCCACCTTCACATCTGTCTCGTTTCCGCATACAAGCGTGTATCTCCCATCTGAACCTATAATTCCCCTTTGCACGCGCGCTTGAAATGATAGCCGTACTGTGAAACCGTATATATATATACCTACCCCCGCATATGTGTACATAAGAAACGCGAAAACGTGTACACACACACACATGTAGTGAAGAAAAGAAAGTAGGGGGATGAACGCGTCGACGAAAATGGATTTCGCGCGCCTCTCTATGAATGACACGCAGTCACATATATATACATTGTATATATACATACGTATACGTATAACCTAAGCTTGCGACTGCGCAGAGAGTATAACCGCGGAGGCGTAAAGAGCTTTCATTCAACGTGAGCGGAGGGTCTGCTTCTACACGCGTGCGCGCGCGCGCCTTCCCAATCGATATACTCGCGACATACATATATATATATATATATATATATACTATACGCGAGACGCTTTCTTCTACGACACGAGAGTGAACGCGGATTGATAAGACGCGTATGTGTATAGAGGTATATATATATTGTATGCGAGAAGGGAAGTATATATATACACGCAACTATAGCTCCATTTGCGTTACTGACAGCTTCGTGTATATACATGTGAGGGTAGTCCCTCGTGTGCTCTGTTGCTTTTTTTCTCTTTCGTCACCTCACGTGACGGGTATATAATCCAAGTTGGAAACGCTGAAGCACTACTGTTGCGCTCGACGTATGTGTGAGAGCGACTCGTTATTGTTAAAGTCGTTGAGGTGTGAATTGCAGAGAAAACGAGAAAGAGGGATGAACCGCGTTCGAGTGGTTGCCGCATTGGACATCGATGCTTTTGCTATTTCGTATGGGATTTGGAGAGTATATATCCGACAATGTAAATTGGATTGGCGTTTCCAGTTGTACAGAGTGTGCGTATATCTCTATTAAATAATGTTATCGGATTATTTGAAAACGAGACCATATATTATATGTAAAATTCGAACTATTTACTTCCTCAAAGGAATACGTAATGTGTCAGGAGAGGGTATTTTTAATATATAGAGCTGCATGAAGTAAGAGAAACATTTAGGAAGTTTAGACAGATGATTTATTCTTAAACGTCAATATTTTCAAGTTCATATGTCTATGTGCGTTGATTCATGTTAGATGTATTGTATAACTATGCTTGCAGAATGGAAAAAAATATGTATTATTTTTAAATAAGAAGACCGTACGCTGTACGCTACGATGTGATTACATTTTTATATTTATTCCTTTGTAAATTTTTATTTCATATGTATTGGGTCGGATCGTATACTTTATTCATGAAAGAGAAAAGAATTACTTGGATCATCTCGGTATAGTACTAAAAGAAAAAACAAAGAATAAGAAAAAAATGGCAAAATAATATGAAGAGCCTAATGATTTAAATATTATATATTTTATTGGATGTCTTTCATTATTCTTAATATACTTATTAAATTAATTAAAGTTAAATATAGTAGAGAATATATAATTGTTTTTCAGAAATCCAGATACAATTTTATTTTCAACTAACGACTAAAAAAAATGTCCCTTTTTAAAGTTACTTTTTTAAAACTACTATTTTATCTCCATCGAAACAAAAATAAACTTGTTTATTGTTGGCACGGAAATGTATATACTCGTTAATATGGACTTTATGCGAATAATAAGAGACCAAATGCATCACGTCAACTAAAAAAATCATAATGCTGTACCTCGAGCGATATACAACTTAAAACTAAAACAGCATCTTTCAATACTTTACAATACTAATATTTCCACCGGAAACCTGTATATCAATTAGCATACAGTAATTCTCTCCCTATCGACGGATAATTTCAATTACTCTTCGCATCATTAGTCGCATGCGCTGAAAACCTTAATTCTTTTAAAGCTCCAAACAGAAGCGTGTATATATATATACAGACTCGCACACATACATATATGCGTAAGTATAATCGGGTTCACAAGGGCAAAGCCGGTAGTATAGCGAACACACAGAGGGGCGCGAAGAGCGCTTCGACTCCCACGTTCACTCGTCGCTGCTCCCCTCCCCCTCTCTCTATTTTACCAACCCTTCGAGAGCCGCTGAAGAGAAAATATAGACGAACGGGGTGCAGAAAAAGAGAGAGTCGAGATCTCGTGGGTGGCTCTCTTTCTCTCTCTTTTCGAGCGCTACAGGAGGGTGAGACGTAATAGAGTTTGACCCCCTCCCCTCGCATCGGATATAACCAGAACGTAAGGGGGATGTTTTCACAAAAAGTTTTCAACGAACGACCTCGTGCGTTATACGGCTTTGCAATTGACATTAGGCTTGCGAAATTAATGCTATGACGGTATATAACTGCAGGAGTAAAAAATCAAAGTATACGTGTGAGTGATGCTGAAACAAAATTAATGTATATAAACGTGCACAACAACGATGTTCTTGGAATGTACGGTATACGTACCAAAGAGAAATTGAAAATAGTCTGTAAAATATCGTATTTTACATGTAATCTGAGTGTAGGGTATTTACGTAGAATTGCATTGACGTCAAATCAAATGTATATTTATGTATAGGTATACCTGTATATACCCTATTATTATAATATGCTGTAGTATAAACAGTAATTTACGAAAGTAGAAAAAGCATTTAATTGTAAGCATTATATTTACGTCATTTACGCAACGGTTCTGTAACCCGCTTTTATCGTGTATAACATAGCAGCCAGATATCCAGATTATCATAGTTATACTCGGCAATTTTTTAGGCAAACCAATATACACTTCGGAATACTACTATCCCCACTCGAATTCCAATTCTTACATAATTGTTATGCAGTTTACAACAAGGTTGCGATTACATATTGCGTATAACTACTATATAAGATTCTGCTTTCATCATATTTCTCAATAGTATACGTTTGGCGATGATATTTTCTTATACTATTCGAAGAGGGGTGGCGGCACACGTTAGTCAATTTAGGCCAATGGTATTGTTTCGCAATGGTATATATATATAGATAGCTTGGCAGGAGCCACACGCGAGGGAGGATCGAACAAGTCGTCCTATATATCGACGACGCGAGAGTGGTAAAAGTGGCCAATGTTGGCGCAATCCTGGGTGTACACGCGAGACCGAGACGCATGTAGGGGTGAGTTGGTGCGGTACCGAGTAAACACTGCGTTTATGCTGGCACTATAATACAAGGACCTTATATATACACGCGTGTGTGTTTGTACGTGATGTTTGGTATACGGTGGGGGCCGCGCTCGTGCACGTAATTAATTGTAAGCATGTCCTAATATAGATATAGGTGTATTCGCCGTTACGAGTGTATATAATCTTTATATCAGTGCGGTTAGATATATATGAAAGGACGTTGAATAACGTTCGATTATTTCGTCGTAGCGCGCCAGTTTTGTATATATACATGACCGAGTTTCTGTCAAATCGAGAGGTTTAAAAAAATAGATTTTCTCGAAACTCTCAGAAAACTTTCTGCTAACTTATTCCGCGGATACTTCTAAATTTTTATAATTTTTTGTCGATTTTGATACTTGTTTCATTAGCATATATGTAAGTGAAAGCATATAGGTACGGCTTTGAAAGTATTTTTATTGAAAAACTGAGAAAATTAAAAAAAAAAAAACTATTCTTATGTCTATCGTGAAAAATGCTTCTCTGATGAGTCATAAATTGGCCAAGATCGACAAAAAATGTTAAAATTCTGAACTTCGACATGAGACAGTTCGAAAACATTAATTTAAAAAAAATCCATTCTGAAAAAATTTATCAGTATCTGGTACACAACAACAGAAGGTTTTTACAAAGTTTCAAGGAAACCTATTTTTTGACCTCCCGATTTGACAGAGAATTAACCATATACAATATACTGTGAACTTCAAAATTTTAAAATTGATCATAATTTTTTTAATTGTTCCAAACCAACCTCAGAATACAATTGTAAAATTTTAGAGTAAAATATGCAACCGTTCATGAGTTAGATTTCTTTTTAAATTTTTAAAGTTTTTAAATTTTTATGATTTTTTAACTCAAAAACTTGAAACTTTTTGTACAGTGCATTATATGGGGAAAAGTTTATAAATTCCAAGAAGAATTGTTAAAATTTTTTTTTTATTAATACAATTTTTTTTCGTATTAATATTTCGAAATACAATATTCAAACTGTAAAAAAGGCGAATGTGACATGATTGACTTTACCAAAATCAATTTTTATTTTTTGTCAAAAAGCACTATTTTCACTGTTTTTACAGCTTTAATTGCACATAATTTGCTTCAGTGATCTTCAACCATTTTCGGGATGGTGCAATTCAAAAGATAACACCTTAAGAAATCTTTTAGCCTTTTTTTGGTAAAATCAATCATAATTTTGCTCGAAAATTCTACATTTGTATTCTGAGGCTGGTTTGGGACAATTAACAAAATTATGAGCAATTTTAAAATTTTGAAGTTCACTGTTGACATGAATTAGTGATCCATATATATTTGACGTATTTGTACTTCGGCAAACAGAATTGCACAACGTGTAACCTCGGAAGTTGTTTAGTTATATGTGTGACCCACATATCGTCTATGACTGCATGGGCCTGCGTATATATGTATATATATATATATACCATCGTTGAGCTTGCGGGATACACGGAACCACGAGATCTGTTCAACTTCGCGTATATATATGTATGCGATTCGATATAGAATGTCATGGGCTCAGTTAATATGTGCGAGATCTTCCAGCAAGCCTCTCGCGACATTAACTCAGTTCGCAGAGTTTCGGTTGTTGCATATTTTTTTTACGCAACTTATTCATTTTATTTACTTAGTTTTCTTCTCATAATGTAACAAAAATAAAGATATATAATTAATTTGTCGCAGGGTAAAGTGGCAAATATTAAAGCACACGATATTATGTGTCTGCACCGTTATTCCGAATTGTTATATTTACATCTTCTGCTTACAAATTATGTTTCCGACATATCATATATACAGTGTCCGATTGAAATCACTGACTTGTCTGTGATTGAAATTTATTACGTTATTCAGTACGTATTCGAACAATACCAATTATCCATGCTTAATCAAGAACCGAAAAACCTGCGCCTTCGTTATCGTATTCCAATTCACTTTATTCTCATCATCCTTATCTCATACTCTCGTAAATTCAGTCACATTATCGCGCATGCAAATTCAAAGAGAGATTCTTTATTAAACGCATATATATATCGGATCATTTAGCTTGATAATTATCCTCCGGCGATGTTTCATCTAAAGCGGAAACGAATTTTCTCCCCCTCGTGTGTTTCAATATATACATGAATTACGCATTCACCCCGCCGGCAAATCCATCACCCCTCGTTTTGTATACACACAGACACACACCCAAGTACAAGTACAGTCGCGAAGGTAGCAGCTTTCGGCTAAAAAAAGAGCCTCTGCTCGTGAAAGAAGAAGAAGAGAGAGATTCAAGTAGTGCGGGGGTGTATATGTATATATTATGTGCAAGAGTGTGGCGAAATGATAATTACCGGTAGACAGGGCGAAAATGACATAGAACAGGAGGAGGATGCGCACGAGTGCGGCAGTAGCTCCACCGCAGCTCGACCTCATTTTTCCTTCCTCCCCTGTCGTACGTTTTTCTTCGTCTTCTTCTTCTACTTCGTTCGTTCGTCTGCCTTATTATCCGCTCTGCTGCTCCCGCCGCAGCGTTGTTCCCTCGACGTCAACGACGCGCGTGTTGCCGCGGGAGCATATATATATCTATACACACACGCACAGTTTACCGAAGAATTACCTCATGCACGAGGGGGGTTGGTTATAATAGTCGTGTAGCAGCAGCAGTAATATAACTAGTATATATCTCTTTTTATCCGGCGTTACCCCGCAACTGCGACACTAGCCGCACGCGGGATCCCCTGCGCCTGTTCTCTCGCATCTCTTCGCTGACCTCTCTGCACTCACTATATCACGAGGCCGCGAATCGGAGCTCTACTTACCAGAGCTTACACACTTTTTTTACACCATAACTGTGTCTCTCTTTATGCCGAGCGCTGTTTATTCAGAGGACGCGGCGACATGGCGACACCGCCCCCGTATAAGGTTCAGCTTCGCACTTTTACCTGGGCTCAGTGCAGCACTATATCACACAGCAGCAGTGAGCCCATCAACTTCTGCTTCTGTTACGTCCTTGAATCTTTCGAGAACGAAGAAGCGTTATATTAGTGCGGGGGTGGCGAGAAAGAGAATAGGGGTGAAGCGAGAAAGCGCGACAGAAGGGGAGAAAAAAGAGAGAGAGAGAGAGTGTGTGTGTGTGTATGTTGCGAAACGGCGACAACGCGCGCGCGACTGAAGCTTCCAGCATCGACTGAGAGCTGCTGCTGCTGCTAACTGCTGCGCCTGATTCTCCCGCTTCGCACGCGCACGCGCAGTGTATATAGAGGATGGTATTGTATACTGGACGCAAGCTGGATGTATATGTGCGAATCTATCGAAATTCGCGACGAAACGCGAAAATTGAATTGGAAATTTTTTTCGAGCACACCTATGATATTTAATTTCTTGTTGTTTACGTCATGTATATATAAGAAAAAACCATGGTTGAATAAAATCCATTAAATGGTATAGTTTTTCTGAAGCAATTAATCGATGTTTTTGAAATGATTAAAAATAGCTCTAGCGTAGTTCTCACCCGTGTATAACAAAAAAAGTCTAGATGTAATCTGGATAAAGTCTAGGTAAAGTCTAGCTAAACGATCCCAGATTTTTGAATGACGTCTGAAAATTTTGGAAATTTGATATATTTCGTTATTTTGTCAGATTTTTTGAAGCTACATTTTAAAATAATCCGGACTTCCTATTTTACTTTTCATTGTCCTACTAGTTAGATTAAAAGCCAGACTTTATTCAGACTAGCCCAAACTTTTTTTTCGTCAAAAGTCACGTAAGCTTCAAGTTCAGCTATGAATTCTTATAAAAATGGTAGAGAATGTTCAACAATTGAATGCGTATTGAATTTAAGTTCAACTTCAAGCTCACATAATGTTTGAAGGTATCAATATTTTCTAATTTTGAAAAAAGATTTTGAAAGCCCGTTCTCGACTTCCGTTTTTCCCAAAGTTTATGTTGGCCAGGAGAGTGTCAAGGATATGGATCACCGATTCGGCTCAACTTTTAGGATATCATGATTTTGCACGTAGAAAAATAAAGAAAGCAGTAATGTTAGACCCTGATGCTTCAATATACTCAAGATTTGGATATTTTTAGTTTTTTTCGAAAAACATTTTGAAAAAGTCTGTTCTTTAAACTTTAACCATTAAATCTTAGCTAGTTTCAAATATCAGGAAATAAAATCAAAGAAAACGAGTTTTTATTTACATTTTTCATTAAAAGAATATTGGTTCCCTGTAAAGTAATTGAATTTTAAAATTAAGCTATGAAAATACACCGTCGAAATTCGCTGTTCGATTTTATGTATTTTAGTTCATTTTCATTCTTCCAATTTAAACTTTTACAATTTTATAAGAAATCAATATTTTCTAATTCTAAATAAAGCAAATGAAAACTTGTTTTCTCTAGATTTATTTTTTCTGTTTGAACTTATATTTAAGACTTTCCAAGATTAAATGGTTACGCTATTAACAACAGGCTTTTTGTAAGACTTTTTTTAAAATAATGCTAAAAATATTCTAAACTTGATTTTTTGAGCTATCGCTTAATCCTAACGGATTTAATTTTACAACTTTTTTCGTGTGTCCACACTCAAAAATATATACTAAAATTTGAGCCGAATCCGACATTCGGATCCTTGGCTTTATCCTGATTTTGATGAAATAATTTAGAATTTAAATTAGAGTTTTTTTAATGGTATAGTAATGATTTTGATGGCAGATGGATCAGATTAATGTGATGTGAGGTTGATGGCCTTTTTTACTGCTAATGGTTAAATAAAATTGAGAACAATTTATATTTAGGTAGTCAACGTTTCTGGCATTTATTTATGCCCCTCTTCAAGATACAATTTTTAACGTCAATTTTTTACTGTACGGGATAAGTAGCGCTATGTCAATGATAAGTTTTTTTAATCTTTAAAAAACATCGAATTAATTGCTCTGGAAAAAGTATATCCCATTCAATGGACTTTGTTTAACTGCAGATTTCTTTTATATATATATTGTAAACAAGGAGAAGAATCCAGTGTAGTAGATGTGCTCAACAAAATTTTCAAATCCATGTTTCGTCATCGATTTTGATGGATCACTACTGAAAAAGCCCACATTGTTTCCACATGGGACCTATAGCCCCCATGCCTGTGAGAAATTGCTGCAGGATCCCATTGGGAACCATGTGGGTCCCACATGACTAAACTAAAAAGATTTTTTAGTCTAAATTTTATTTTTAACATAATAAATTAAAAAAAGGATTACACTTCATTATTTCCCCATGTAAAAAAA
>JAWWEQ010049055.1:0-14365 GCA_035583055.1 Torymus tubicola
TGCAAAATATAGATGCCGGTAAGGTAGATCTCTTCCCTTAGATACATATACCCGCAATCTTACAGGAAGCTTACGAGAAACTTGCGTGAAATCTTGCTATGGTGTTGTGATAAAAACTTCACTTATCCTGCCGAAATATTACAGTACCTTTTCGCTTTAAAATTTTTAGAATCTTTCTTTGGAAATCGAATAATGAAGTTTTATAGAAAGGAACACTCTCAGTGATATTACCAATAAGGTTGGACGAATACACTCAATAATAACAAAGAAAGAGATACTCTTACCACAAGATAAGAGGCTCTCCCTGGCGAAATTCGCTTGTCCCGGGCATAGCGGGATCGCACGTTGCACTCAGTAGTGCATACTCACACACAGACAAAACTCTCCGGGCGCTCTATGGCGGTAATCGCAACGTCAAATATATATACAACGCAGGCACGATATTATCCTTAACGCGGTCAAGGCCAGACCTAAACTAAACCTGTGCGCAAGCGGTACTGGCAACAGTGTTTGATCTCTCTCTCTCTCTCTCTCTCCCTCTCTCTCTCTCTGTCCCTCTCACTCTGCTCATCGCTCCGATTTCCTCTCGCTCTCCGCACCTGTAACAGCTGTAAATATTAGAATATAGATAATACATAAACACAGGCGACGGAAGAGAGAGTTTGACGGAGAAATATTCGTCCGTCATACGCCCGTCCCCCAGACGCTGGCTAACGGTGAGCGTGCCAGCTCGACTCTGCTCTCTCTCTTTAGTCGATATGCAAGGAACCAATTTCGTCATTAAAAGGGAGAAAAGAATAAATAACCAAGGATGGGGCAAGGCAACGTCGAGGGAGAAGGAAATTAGTCACTCAGAAATAACTCTTATATAATATGATTTCGATGCTAGCGGTTAGTCGCACGAGTCGTCGCTCTCGTACGCCGAGGAGATATGCACTGAAGTACGTTGACGTCCACGATTTTCTTCGAGCCGATTGGTCGCCCTCGACGTCTCCGTGGAGGCGTAGAAGTGTTGCTGGTTCTGGGTTGCGTTAATCGCTCATCAGCGATGTTCGCGTCCAGCGTTCGCTTGCGCGTCGGCCTGCCAACTACCTGCATAGTTCGCTTCACAACCAAGCGCATCCTCCGCGGTCTACCGCGCTTACGTGGCCGAGTTCCTGCTTCTAGCGTTTCGCTAACCGCGCTACGATCTGCGCGGATGATTTGCGATGTCTCGCTAGTCTCCGACTCGTCAGCTGCTGCGCGTTCGTCTTCAGGATCCTTCGGTTCTTCGTAGAAACGCTTAAGGTCCTCAACGTGCACCTTTCCAACTGGCTGACCGTTTAGATCTTCTAGCTCGTACACATTCGATTCAATTTGCGCCGATATTAGGTACGGGCCAGAAAACTTAGGGGCCAATTTCACGGCTATGCCCTGCGAAGCGGACGAAAGTATAACGTTCCTGTCGCTAGTGTGCAGCCGAAGAGTTATCTGCGGCTATCTGTTGCACCTCGGGCAACTTTTCTAAGCGATTTCGCCAACGTTCGACCTCTGTCTCTTCAGCAATGTCTTCGGCTGCGTATTCTTCGCTGCGTTTCAATGAAATAGGTGGAGCCGGTTGCCTGCCAAGATTCAGGAAGGCTGGGCTCGAGCCCGTAGATTATTGCACGGCCGTGTTACAGGCGTACATCAGCTCTGAGACGTATAAATCCCAATCATGGTGGTTATCCTCGAGGAAGGAGGTGATCATCGTCTTGATCGTGCGATTCACTCGCTCCACGGGATTTGCCTACGCGTGATACGGCGGAATCGTGGTATGCGATACGCCTCGTTCTTCTAACAACTTATTTAGCGCTTTGTTTTTGAATTCCGCCCCGTTATCTCGGGCGGACCAAAGCGTAGAAACACTCGCTCACTTAGTTCCTTGCGGATCGTTTGCACATTCGCTTTACGAATGGGCACGCACTCGATCCACCGAGTGAATGAGTCCATGAAAATAAGTAAATATTCATGGCCTCGAGGTGATCTAGGCAAGGGGCCCATAATGTCTCCTGCCACAGTCTGCCAAGGTCGCGCGGCACGGCGCTTGCCCATCAGCCCAGCTGGTGCAGTTTGTAGCACTTTGCACTGCTGGCAAGTCAAGCAGTTCCGCACGAAGTTAGCGGCGTCTTTGCGCATGGACAGCCAATAATAGTATAGCGGTAAACGCGCAAGCGTCTTCGCACGGCCTAAGTGTCCAGCGGTTGGCTCCGAGTGGCTTTCTAATAAAGCTCTCTCGCGTTTTTCTGCTGGCAGAACTAACCTTCAGGCATCCTCGTCCTCCATTAAATCCTCAAACTTAGGATTTGGGCGATAACTATAGAGACGCCCGTGTACAATTTTCCACTGCGGGTAATCCGTGGTGTTTTCACCAACCATAGCGAGTATTCGCTTGTACCAAGCGTCGCTTGTATCCTCGGTAGCGCTAATCGCGGCTAGTTCAGGCGCGTCTTCGTCCTCGAACATGTGGGAGAGCGCGTCAGGAACATGGTTCAGCGAACCCTTGCGATGTTGAACATCGTAGTCATAGGCTTGCATTTCAAGCGCCCACCGCGCTAAGCGTCCAGAAGGGTTATGCAAGTTACACAGCGATTTCAAACTGCTGTGATCGGTTATCACCTTAAAGTGATAGCCTTCGACGTATGCACGAAACTTGCGAATAGCCCATAAGACTGCGAGGTATTCGCGTTCCGTGACGGAGTAATTCCGTTCCACCGCGGTCACGGTACGGCTTGCGAAGCATAATACTCACTCTTCGCCGTCAATCGTTTGCGTGAGTACCGCTCCAAGGCCAGTATCACGCGCATCGGTTTGAATCACGAACTGGTATTCAAACGACGGCCGCTGTAATACCGGCGCTGACGCAATTAGCGCCTTAATTTGCGCTAAAGCCGACTGCTCCGCTTCACCCCGCTAATAAGCAACTCCGTGCTTGGTTAAGCGGGTAAGCGAATCTGCGATAGTCGCGAAGTCGGGCAAAAACTTGTGATATCACGACACCATGCCTAGGAATCTTCTCAACTGTTTGAGATTCTTTGGTGCCGGGTATTCCAAGATAGGCGCGATTTTGTCTGGGTCAGGCTTAAAGCCATCTCGGTTGACTAAAACTTGACCTCGCTGCGACAAAATTCGCTCTTCTCACGGTTAATAGTGAGGCCTGCGTCTTTAATGCGCTGTAGCACGTGCTCCAGCCACTTGGGGTGTTCCTCATACGTTTCCATGACGATGATAATATCATCAAGGTACGAAAACGTATGAGGTTCCATTTCCGGACCGATAACACGGTCGAAAAGCTCTTGAAAGGTGGCTGGCCGACCTACAACACCGTATGGCATTCGAGTAAATTCGAAGAGGCCCATCCCTGGAACGGTGAAAGCGGTGAGAGCTTGTGCTTCTTTTCGCAACAGAATCTGATGATAGGCGCTACTCAGATCAATGGTAGTATCGCATCCATGTACGCGGTAGCGGGTACGCACTGGCTTTCGTTACCACATTCAACTTGCGATAATCAATGCAAAATCGATAAGTGCGATTCGCTTTTCGTTGCATTACAACTGGGCTCGACCATTCGCTAGAAGAGCGAATACTAATGCCCGCTTCGAGCATCTCATGCACTTGCCGATGCATTTCCTCCTCGAGCTTTTTCGAGACAGGATAGTACTTCTGTTTACTTGGCCTGGAGTTTGTCACTTCGATGTTGTGCTCATCCCAGCTAGTGCATCGTAGCGGTTGGCCGCTCGCAGGCAATAGTTGGTCGAGTAACTCCTGCAACTGCTGCCGCTGGACGTCATCGACGTCAGCAAGGCCCACTGAAGCGAGGTGAATCGCGCTCGCCTCGTCGTGCGATAACTCTGACAATTCGAACGGAATTTGCTTGTCAACGCGTTCAATGCTTAGCGTTGATTCGCGAGGCCGCAGAATAGCGTTAAATTTCCGCATGAAATCAGCGCCGAGCAGACAATCTGCGTCTAGTTCTTCTAGAATTACGACGTCTAAGTAATGACGTACGCCTGCTACGTCAAAAGGCAGGTCTACTTGGCCAAGGACTGATACTGTCCGGCCATTTGCCAGGCGTGCTCCTGCACCCCGGTGCGGAGTAATTGTTTTGCCGCATGCGGAGGCGATTTGCAAGCCAATTGGGCCTACGGCAGTGCGTGACGCGCCTGAGTCGTGCAGTGCTCGTAGCCGGAATCCGCCAATTCCCACTGGTAAATACCATCGTGAATGCTCCGACGCGTTCGGAGGATTTAAATTTCCTCCCGTGTCAGACGGAGTGGTAGCAGCGAGCGCGGATGGCTCACCTTGAGCGGAGGGCGTAGAGGCCTTCTCGGTTGCTGGGGAAGCGGTAGCGGCCTTATCTACTCGCTCCCGCAACCTTTTCCCGAACACTCCGGCAAGTTGGCTTAATGTAGTCTGGCCAACTACATCCCCAGCATCGCACGTGCTCTTTCGGCCCTGGTGGCTGGTTGCGATTCTTGTCGCTGTCGGGAGTTGGAGGCGTATACGTCGCGTCTCCCTTTTCACCTGATGGGGCGTCTTTTCGCTTCTCGGAGGGTCACCGAGTATTTTTGCGATATGCTCCTGTGTTTTGCGTTGAACCCGCGCCACGGGGCGGTGACTTCGACGCCTGTTCGCGGTTCGAAGCGAATTTCGCAAGCTTTTCGTCGAGCAACCGACTAATCAGCGACTCGAGCGCTTGCGGAGACTGGTCCGCTATCGCCGCTAAACTGGGCTTTTCAGGGTTCGCCTCGCTTTTTGTCTCGTTAGATGGCGACGTCGCGCATTCGGCCATTGCAGCGAGACTACTGCCTTTATTCCGCTGCTGTAGCGGCTTCGGGTAACAGACTGTCGTCCGGACTTGGAGGCGGTTTATAATTTAGCTCCGTCTCTAGCAGAGCCTCTGCGTCTCGCGCGAGTTCCATGAGAGTGTCTATATCAGTCACTCTCTCTCGCGGCACCATGCGCTTTAGTGCGGGGAGCATATTCATATAAATATGTTCGAGTTGCCTGTCATCTTCCCACGGCTCCTCGAACTTGCTCAGGATGACAAGGAGGCAGATTATATAATCTCGTACGGGCTCCTCCTTGCCTTGGATGCGCGCTTGCGCTTCGCTGACTAGTCGTTGCTCGAATCGCCTGTCTACTCCGTAGCAACGACGTGCTGCGGCGCAAAAATCTTCCCAAGTCCGCCAATTTTTGCGGACGTGGCGACACGAATGCGGCGCTACGCCGGACGTAAGTTCGGACATAGCCTTTAGCAAATCTTCGTCTGAAATTCGCGCGAGTGAACGATACTCGTTAACTCGCTGGATGAATTCTTCTATATTGCTTACTTTTTCACTGGAGAACTGGAATTTCCATTGGTGCACAGTTCAAGCGACGTCTAGGTTCATGGATTGTCGTAGCGTGGTTCCCTCGTCCGAGTATCTACTTCTTGAGTTACTCTGGAGACTCCCCCTCTCCCAAAACTCGTGCTGATTACCTGGGAGAGTCTCACGTGTTGGTAAGAGACCACGCTGGGACGGAAAGTCATTATTTGGCCTAAAAATGGGCGCTCTTGCGTTTAACGCTGGTGCTTGCTGCACCTGAGCGCGTGGCAGCGTGTTGCGTGGATCGCTTTCGGAATCTGCTTCGTGAATGTATTCCAGGCGGTAAGTGTCCTGGAAATTCACGGTTTTTTATTTTTGCGAACTCGCTTCCGTACATGCCGTACTATTGCGTATCGTATGTGTGCGCGTGCTCGCCATTAATTCGACCATCTGACTTTGCATATTCCGCATTTCTTGTTCGTATTCTCTTGCGATCGCTTGAATTTTCGCCATTTCGCACGCTACTGCTCTTGGCATTGTGTACATTTCGCCGTCAGTGAGCGTGCACTGTACCAGGTCATCTGGCGATGGCATTTGTCGCGTCGTAAAAACTGACTGCGGCATCGTGTGCACAGTATGCGTGCTCGCTGTTCTTGCCGTTGTAACGCACGGCGTTGTTATGGTATTTATCTACGTTGACTGCGTTGTAAGAGGTGGCGGGAATCTACCTTCCGCTAATGCTCGTCCGAGGTTTATGGCTTCACGAATATCTTGCGTATCGCGAGCTTCTTTTCGTGTCGAGGTGGTCGTAACTGCTGGCACGATCGCGTTGCTTTGGACGTCTGTAAGTGACATGTCCACTGGCTGCGGAAGTGTTTGCGTATGTGTGAGCGGCGTTGAGAAATGTCGCTCTCTTGCGCCGTACGTGCGTGCTGTTGCGTCTCGCCTTGCCGTCATTTCTGCCATGGTACGTTCACTGAATCGCAAATTTTGTACCAGGGCTCTTAATTTTCCGTATCGGCGATTAAAAATGTCCACGTTGTCTTCGTCCTCTTCAGTTCGCACGAAGTCTTGGGCCGTATAGTCACCGCGCATTCGCCTATGTAACCTATCCGCTTTCGCAAACTGCGTACCGCTTTTGATCAGTTCTAGTTTTTCGAGCGCTTCGTCCAAGGGCTCTCCGGACAGGTTCATTATCCAACCTTGGATTTCCATTCCCATGGTTTTGTCGAAAGTGATGTCGTCCAAGATTGTCATTTTGCTGTTCGCTAAATCGCTGATGCGTTTCGCAAAGAAATTCGGATAAAAAATTTAATTACTAGCTTAATTGCCTTTGGGGATTTTAAGCGTGTTTTGCGTTAATCGCTAATCAATTCGCTTTTAAATTTAATTTGATTTTCCCTAAATTTTAGAGAAGTGAAAAAAACCAAGATTTTGCCGTTTCCAATTACTCGATATAATTTATTTTAAAAATAAAAGTAAGTTAGCGAAAAAAAAAGATTTTATTTTATTAAATAATACGGGAGGATTTTAATTAATATTTAGGTAGAAGGAATTTAAAACCAAGTAGTTATAAATAAATTAAATTAGATTTTTTATTCTGTTCTTAAATAATGTTGTAACTGGAAGGGTATGTTTTTTTCTTAAAATTCCAAAGGTATTTTTCTAATTAATTATTGAAGGCTTCAATTTATTAATACTTCAATTCTTAAATTTTACTGAATTTAAATAATTGATCAATGTCTCCGCATTTCTTGTTGTTCGGTAATGCGTCTTCGCTTTGTGAC
The DNA here is from genome assembly GCA_035583055.1 of Torymus tubicola. Taxonomy (NCBI): domain Eukaryota; kingdom Metazoa; phylum Arthropoda; class Insecta; order Hymenoptera; family Torymidae; genus Torymus; species Torymus tubicola. The sequence goes on from JAWWEQ010049055.1 coordinate 7,115, forward strand.
GTAACCAAAGAGATGAGAAGCAGGTGTTAATTATAAATATTTATACTTAATTTTGCGTTGTCGCTATATTATTTATAATAAATTCGTTGATTATTTATTAAATCCTGACTAAATAATTATTGGAAGAATTTAATAAATTGTTAAATAATATAAAGTAATAATTAATATATATATAATATATATTTAAATAACATAGTGATTAGTCCATTATTATTTTGTTCGTTTTCCAATAATCGTAGTTTTTGTTTCGCTAAACTTTATAATTATAATAATTATTTCGAAACAATAACGAAAACAAGTGGGAGGAAAAATAATTTCTTCGCAGCCTATGCTACTATGGGTGACTATACGTCGCGCGTGGTTCGCCGTCGTAGAGAAAACGAAGAGAATCCTTTTTACCAGAAAATTTTTTTATGCAAAATTCGCGTGAAGCCGAATTTAGTAGACTTTTAGCCTATTTTGTCCCACTGTACGACGTCATCTTCTTCGCCGTAGCCTGACTGTTGTTCGTCTCCGTTACCATCGGACAACCTTTCGGCGTAAAATGGCTTCAGGTGTTCTGCATCTTACATACTCTTACCGACTGGTAAAATTTCGGCCAGTAATAATATCGTGCAACTCTCGCGAAGGTCTTCTCCCTTCCGAGATGTCCAACAGTGGGATCGTTGTGGCATTCTTCTCTCTTCACTGGAAACTACCAGCTTCCGCGCATCATCATCTTCGTCTAGATCTTCTTCAATATCTTGATTAGGACGATTCATGTATAGCTGGCCTCCTAGGATTTTCCACCTCGGGTATGCACGAGGTTCTTCCATTACTTTCTTCTGCCAGTTGAGATATCATTCGTCTTGCGCGGTAGTTACCCACGAAATGGCACCTACAACTGGTTGTTCTTCTTCTTCCTCATTATCCTCATACATCCGGTATAAGGCATCTGGCACACAGTTCAGACTCCCTTGCCAATGTTCAACGTCAAAGTTGTACATCTGCAGCCTAAGTGACCACCTTGCGAGCCTACCTGTCGGGCTACGCAGTGTCCGAATCCAACGTAAACTGCTATGGTCGGTCACAACGAGGAAATGACATCCCACTACGTAAACCCGAAACTTTTCGATGACCCACAACACAGCAAGGCATTCTTGTTCTGTTACAGAGTAATTCCTCTCTGCTTTTGACAGCGACGGACTCGCGAACTCCAAGACACGCTCCTGGCCATCTATTACCTGGTATAATACAGCTCCCAGGCCAGTATCACTGGCGTTCGTTTGTATTACGAAACGCGAGTTAAAGTCTGGCCGGTGTAGCACAGGAGCTGTCGCGATAGGTGCCTTGATGTGGTTAAAGGCTCGTTGTTGTTCCTCTTGCCACACGTACCTGTTTTTCTTCGTTAGGTGTGTGGGAGAGTCGGCAATCGTGGCGAAATTTGGAAGGAATTTCCGATACCACGATGCCATACCAAGGAATCGCCTTAGTTGCTTAAGGTTTTTAGGCTCGGGATACTGTATAACTGGAGCTATCTTATCCAGATCTGGTCTAAATCCATCTCGGTTGACGAGACGGCCGAGATATTTCACCTCATTTCTACCGTATACGCTTTTCTCTCTGTTGATTGTGCTCTAATACCACCAGATGTTCTTCAAATGTCTCCGTGGTGATGATGATGTCATCTAAATAAGAGAACGCGTAAGGCTCCAGTTCTGGACCTATTACACGGTCAACCATGTGTTGAAAGGTGGCTCCTGCGTTCGCCAGGCCACATGGTATCCTTTTAAATTCAAAAAGGCCCATGCCGGGAACGGTGAACGCAGTTATCTCACGTGACCATTCTTTCAAAGGTATCTCATGATATGCGCTTCTCAGATCTAAAGTTGAAGTTCCGTAAGGCCGCGTTCACTTTGCGCATGTCTATCACCATGCGATGTTTATTGCCAGCTTTCAGCACCATGAAGGCAGCATTAGACCAGGGACTTGACGATGGTTCGATCAATCCGGCTGCTAACATCTCTCGCACTTGTCGGTACATTTCGTCTTCTAATTTCCTCGAGATAAGGTATTGTTTTTGCCGGATTTGCCGAGTAGTACCAACATCTATCTCGTGTTCGGCCCAGTTCGTGCAACCGAGCGGGACATCATCCGGAGGTAATACTCTCTTCAAAAGAGCTTGTAAGCACAGGTGTTCTTCCAGCCTTATATCAGCTAGACCTGCTAAAGTGGCTTTCATCATCCAAGGAAGCTATCCTGATCTGACGAGGATCATCTGGATTTGACGAAGAGACACAGACTAGTTCTAGTCCAATACTTTTACCGGATTTTCCCACTATCAACCTGTTCTTTACGGGGTCGTGCATTGTCTCGAATGCTCGAACGAAATTGGAACTGACGTAACAGTCGACTTCCAAGTCTGGTATAATCGATACCAGCACATCTCGTTTGACCCCGTCCAACTCGAACGGGAGGTCTACGTGTCCCGTTACGCGGAGCAAATGATTGCCAGCGCCTCTGGCTCCTGGACCAAAGGCTGGCCGAAACGTACGTCCACATTCTGTAGCTAACTGTAGTCCGAGGTGCTCGATTTTCTGATTTCTTCTCCTGTCGAGGCCTTTCCGGAGGGGGTTTTCGCTCTTCCTGCCGGTAATCCGTTTTTCACCTGTAGTTGTTACCGGCGGAACGAAAATCCTATTTGTTGCGAATCTCGCTCAAGTCGGCTTCCAGTCTTGCGATGGCCGCTAGGATCGTTTGATCTGGGGGGCTTTCCTTGCTAGGGGAGGTGTCCTTCTCCCTAGTTTCTACCCCAGAGATATCTGACTTAGCTAGCTTCACGGCTTTAGCCTTATATGCCATCTCAGGCAACATCGTAAGATTCGGAAGTTGTGGTGGCCGAAATAACCTTTCTGTCTGGAGGATTAATTCGGCTTCTCGTGTCATCTCTTGCAACTCGTCAATATCGCGAAGGTCAGTTCTTCTCACCAACTTCTGCAAATTTGGCCTTAAATTTCGATGTAACATATCGAGTTGCATTTCTTGTCTGGATACGGGCTCCATCTTTCTAATGATAACCAGGAGACAGGTGATGAAGTCTCTTGATAACTCATCTTCTCCCTGTGTCCTGGCGTTAGCTTCTGCTAGTAACCTCTGCTGATATCCTCTGCCACTGCCATACCATCTACGGGCCACATTTCTAAAATCTGACCATGTGTTCCAGCAATTCTTCTCCACTTGAAACCACATAGCTGCAACGCCCTTCAGGAGTTCTGGCAGAGCTTGGAATACTTCTGTTTCCGTTAAGTTTGTGAAGCCTCTGCACGCCTCAACTCTTTCTAGGAAGACTTCGATGCTTTGGCCTCTTTCGACAGAGAAGGATATATTTCATTTCCTTACTGCCTGACCGACGTCGACAATAGGGGCGTTTCGTTTTCTTATTGACAAGTTATCTACTTCACTGTTATAGAGGTTCTCGGAGGTTTCATCTCTCGAGAAACCTCCCCCCTCCTCCCAGGCTCTGGTACGGTTGATCAGCCGTGGCTGAACCCTGGCAGCTAAATGTGTCTGGAGTTTTGATGCCCCCTCTCGTCTTGAGCTTGTCTGATATCGACAAGTGTACGTATCCTGCAAACGTACGTTCTCATTTCTCGGCCGAGGTCGATCTTCTTCCATCCTGGTGCTAGAAATCGCGCCTTGCGTGTGTCCTTTTACGCGTAATGATCTGTTCTCCTGGATCATTGTTCCGCAAAACTCCGTGAAGGCCTCTCGCACCAGGAATTTCGTTCCCGCCGATGATGTCATTTATATCATGGGCTCGGTGAATTATGGAAGTGTCGCTGTTGGTTCGCCTCCAGAGTTCTGTTGCATCTGTTGACGATCTGTTCTTGTTTCCGTTGGCTGCAAGTGATGCATCGTCACCTCCTTCATAGCTAATCTCGTTGCTTCAAAATTTGCTCTTGTCATCTAGTCTTCTGCCAGCATGGACAACGGGTGAAGCTCTCCTTCTGCAAATCGCTCGTGACAAATTTGTGGAGTGTTCAATCTCCTGCTGCTTCTCTTCACAACTTTTTGATTTCTAATTAAATAAAATCAAAAATCTTGCTCGCCTATGCGCACCGTCCCTAACTATTTATCTTTATACCAACAGCAATTTTCCGATTTTTCTTTTAAAAATCTTCGGACTTTTACGTTTACTGTTGGTCGCCTCTATCTAACTTTACTTACTATAACCTAAGTAAAACTTTGAGAACTCGAAAAAAAATTTTGGGGATTCGAACTTGTTCCTAAAAAGCAGAATTTCTGACTATTCCCAAGCACACGCATGTTAAGGGCGGCAGTTTTCACGGGGCAGTTTTTTGCTACCAAGCGCGTCTACCTATGCGACTTGGTGCTTCGAACCATGGCCTTTCAGTATCCTTTCCTTAGGCCGTAATGACCAGATTAAGTTGCAGACGCTCCTACGTCGTGCAATTGCACACTTAATCTGGTTATATTCCGTGCAACAGCTTTGAATCTCGCGTTTTATTTCTCATTAATGATTTGAACTCACCTTTAGTCATTGGTTTCATGTGCCAGCTACTCAGTTCTTCACGATGCACTATTCTTAAATGCAACAACCGCGGAGGCGACGGGGAACGGAGAATGTTAGTGATTCAAAATAAAAAGTCGTCAAATAAAATATAAAAATAGAAACAAGTAATTGTTAGGTTAATTATGTAAAGTGTAAAAGTTAATAAAAATATAAAGTATTTTTCAATCATGAAAGCCCTAGGTAAAACGGTGCGCCCGCACTAAATTATACTAAGTCAGCATTCTCGGCACTGCTGATTAGTATATCGAAACTAGGTCACGAGCGCGAGGTAATATACGTTGCGCGCTCGTTGTGTTAGTGCTACGCACTCGGTGTACGACACAGACACACACACACGTATATCAGCGTGAGAGGGGGAGCAGACCACACAATAGCGTCGTCTGTGCACTTGCCGCGCGCACTTAACGGTTGCAAATTGCCGGTTGCAAATTGCCGGTTGCAAATTGCCGGTTGCAAATTGCCGGTAAGTTTAACTTTGAGAATAACCTTGGCGACGGTGACGAGCACCAGGTCAACTCTTTCTCTCTCTCTCTCTCTCTACGCTCGCTCTCTCCGCACGAGAACGCCTAAACGATGCCCCGCTCCAGGTACAACGAAGCTGGTGAAACGGTTACGCGTTATTATTTCACGGAGCGGTAGAAATGGGTGCACGCTTACGTCCAAGTTGTTTACGGGTGAATAAACTCAGCAATCGGCAGGTCGGCTCGGCTGGCAGGCAGACGACGATGATATCGCGAAGCGAGGCGAAGGCTTTTCCGCAAACAATATAGATATATTACGTACGACAGGTGATACAAGCCTAACGCGTGTATTTCACGTACTCAAGAAGGTTTTGGAGAAAATAGCAACACAATTTTTTTTAAATCTATTATTTGCATTTTCTTCCCTTTTTGTGCTACTTTGAAATCCTTTTTTTTTTATTTAAAATTCGTTGGTGGCTGAGACTTCCGAATACCCAAGTCCAATGGAAGCAGCACAAGAATTTCCATTACGTGGAAAAAGCTATACTATGATACGTTTAGCTGTTCGTACCAAAACTCAACAAATCATTGTTCTTGAAAATAATGTGAACAGTTAATATTGTTATTGTTAGTATACTTAAATATTATAATTTTAAAAATATATTTTAGGAAAAACGGCAAAGAATTAGAAAAAATTATGCTATAAGTCGATTAAATATTGTTTTCCCAAAAGACATTGAATGTTTATATTTAAAATTAATACAATAGAATAGAATAGACTAATATTTCTTTTCAAAAAGAGAAAAAAAATTATAGTCACTGTTCTGCTTTTTTTATTTTATCTACCATCCTGCATTCGCCCAGCATTTCGCCTGTGAGACGGGGAAAACCTACTAAACAAATCACTTAGGATAATTTCTATTAGGAAAACCCGTCTCAGGACGGTAATACAGATACGCAACATTATAGTTCTTACATATCTTACATGGTCATATCATATTACAGAATTATGGCATTTGCATTTTCACTTCATCAAGATATTATTTCCAGTAACGTGCGAGAATCGAAGTTTAAAAAAAGATAAACTTATACTGATTTATTGAATAACAGTCGTCAATATATTAATTATTGTTGTAAATTTTTAAAATTATTCACCGAGGGATGGTACTTGAAATTCTATAATATCGAGTTCCGAAGACGCACTCCATGAAATCAAAAACATTTTAGTCCCATAGTGCCACGGGACGAAAGTCCGTTACAACAGAAGAAATAGCTGTCTTTTTTAGTGGCACTAGATGAGTCTTCTTCCATGAGTCAGGAAAGATACCGTTCGTAAGTGATTCGTTAGAAATATCTACGAGATGATGGGCAATTACCGGAAGAGCCTGTGCTATCACACAGGCACATCTGCGCTATCTCGTCCTCGCCCTTTGTCTGCGAAGAAAAATGTGCAACAGCTAGGACCACGTCCGAAAATTAGGTTTACATTGAAAATTACATTTGGTTCGATCAATCAGGCTCTGCAGGAAGCGTTCCCTCATCGAACCACGGCAGCCATACACCAGCACCAACGTTCCCCGGTCTACAAGAATTCTCCCTGGTCCAACAATTCTCCAACCGGGACTTTCCAGGAGGCGGAGCCCCACCATAACCATCATTGAGACACGAAACGGGGCGGACGCACAGTGGGAAATTTTATTGAAAAAAATTTCAAAATTCAGGCTACACTCGAAAAGTAGTGGAATCGCTTAGTACTTTATAACAATCGGTAGGTTTGATGACCAATGACCCAAGAACCGGAAAAAGTGAAAATTAGCTTTTTTGCTATTAATATTTTGAAGAAGAGTCATAAATTTTTTTATACTATATATAGAAAAAAAATTTTGAAATCTTACATATTAATTTTTCATTATTATTTGTATTTATTGATATTATTAAATAAATATAACTATGACAATAAATTTATTATATTATACATTATGTGATATATATATGGGCAGTTCTCAGGTGAATCGAGAGGTCAAAAATTTATCCTGAATTTTTTCAGATTTTTTTCACTTCTAGCTTTTTAGTGGCAGAGAGTCAAAGTTGGTGATTTTAGCATTTTCTGCATTTTAGACCGATTTTGATTAATTTATAGCTCCTCAGGGAAGCATTTTTCACGATAAACACAAGAGACCTTTTTTTGTAAAATTTTCTTAGTTTTTCAATAAAAAT
>JAWWEQ010049056.1:0-14353 GCA_035583055.1 Torymus tubicola
TATACACACACATACAGAAGACACCACGATATCGCTCAACTGCCAAAAGCAGCTTTCTCTCTCTCTCTCTCTCTCGTTGCTCGCGTCCCCCGGGCCATTAGGCCGAAAGGCAATCCATTTGCAGCCGTGGCGAGAGAGAGAGAGAGAGAGAAGACGATCCACACGGAGGCACCTGGCACGTCGCTGGCAGCCCGTTAGAGCCAGCCAGCAAGCAAGCAAGCAAGAGAGATGCGTCAGTGCCGGCGTGGCGAGGGGGCAGTGACGTGGCACTGTACGCTTGGGCCCTGGGATATATAGAATGCAATGGTTGAGAGAGAGAAAGAGGGGATGTAGATAATTGAAATTCTAGTCGTTGATTGTGTGTGGAGGGAATTTTTTGGTGATTGGGTTGGGATTTCTGTTGGATACGGTATGGTGCTGATGTGTGGAGGTTTGGGAAGAGAAGAGAGATTCGGTGGGTTTATATAAGAATATTGTTTTAATTCTGTGAAACGCGATTGTATACTGTTGAGTTTAGGTTTGGGTTATATGGATATAAGAGGATATTTTTATGTGTATAGAAAGTTTAATTTTAAAATTATGAGAGACTGGAAAAATTCAAATTTTTATGTATATAAAGTAGCTGCAAACGATGTATAATAAAAATTAATAAATAAATTTTACATACAACATGTTGTTACAATTTTTTATTATACTCATATATATAATCACGTACGCTTGATCAGGTAACGATCTGATATTGTCCGTGTCGTTCCATTATATACAGGGTGACGGAAACGTATCGGATTTTAATAAACCATCCAAGTATACGTGGAACATTCTCAATCCACTTGAATATAAAGCTATACCAAATATTGTTAAAAATACATTTTTAGTTCTACCATAAACAATCCTTCTCATCGCTAAATTTTTCCATGCAAAACAAAGTATATATACTTAGAACATATCCCGATAACAGGTTCAATCTCAGTGAATATATATATATTATACATCAAGTGCAAACGACCCTATCTGAAAAATAAATTTTCCAGCTACTTATAAATAAAAATCTCCACCCTTCCATCCTCTCCATCAATAGAATTTCCCATGGCAATCACAGCCGTCTTAACTGCCCCCTATAGGCTTTAATCCACGTCGCTCCAAACCTTCGAAATTTCGTTGCACATCTCCCTTCCCATACACACATACACACGCACAGCCCTTAGATATTACGAAAGTCAGCGTTTGCCGCATCAGCCGCCCCCTATTTGCCACCCTCTCCACTTCTAATAACTTCGGGGTTACAAAAACACGTGTGGTGTGTGCGTGTAGATAAATACATATACGTATATATACGACGTGCATATAAGTGTACTGAAATGGCCAAAGGACGGTGGTTCTGTAGAAATTCATCTATATATGAAATGGCCAAGAAATTTGAAAATGGATAGTAAAATTAGTTATAATTAATCGCTTGGATGAAACGATTTTTCTCCCACTATATGCGCACATTTCTTAGATTGACGTAATAACAAAATATTCGTATTTGATTTACTTACACTAATTTTATCATTGATGAAAGAGGATTAAAGGTCATTATGAATTGTTTACTAAAATATAAATAAATAACATTAACTAATAAATCATTTGCTGTACTCATTCTATGAATAATTCAGCCAAACTTTTATTTCTCCATTTGATTCCGTCTCTCTTACTCCTTGTCGTAACAACAATTAGCCTTCTGCTAGCCATTTTCAGACCAAAGAAACTGATCAGTTTTAATATCTTTAAAATACTCAAGAACAAGCTTGTGCTTGTCTTTGAAAAACTCGATCTATTTTTCAATCCATTAAATTGCCAAGTAATAGGATAAAAAACGTTTATAGACAGTACTAGTAAAAATGATCATTTATTAGCTATAAAATGGTTTTGATTTCCACCAGGGTTATACAGGAAATCATATATAGAAAGCTGTAAGAATATCTAAAGAACGCATAGTCGAGATACACGACACGATGATGAGGTAAAAAAATATAGCATCGCTGATGTATAGATTTTCTACGAATTCAATTGCATATATAGATTATATAGGCATGCAGCGACCAAAGTGTAAGGATTATTTACAGCCGCGTCTGTGTGCTATAAGGAATATGCGATGCTCTCTCTGCGCTTAATTTTTTGCGGGGGGGTTGTTTGCTCATCGGGTTGATTTAGTGGCGCCCTTTTTTGTATGTCTCCTACAGCTGCTGCTGCTGGTATATATATATATCTGAGATGCTTATCTCTTTGGAATTCTTCTTCTCTTTTTTTTCCTCAAGGGATTGCGCTATTTATGGTGCGTTCATGCGCGCTGATGTCGTGGGGTTCGTTACAGAATCGATTATTAAGGTATGAAGAGAGATAATATGTGTACAAGTAGAGGTTGGATTGGTCGTTGAGGTTTGGAAAATTTGTCGCGCCGAATTGGTTATGTATAGGGTTTTGTATGAAGAAATGGGTGTACTTGTGGAAATGGACATGCACATTGGGGTAGAAAAATAGTTACGTTATACGTTGGGTTTGTGTGGATGAATATTATAGACAAAAATAATGATTTTATGGTTATATATGTTTCTACTCTCTAAAGTTGAATTAGTGGAAATTGCTCCACCATTTCAATTAGTGAAAAAACTACTAATTTATTAGTGGATATTTACTATTTCATTCAGTAGTTTTATAAAACTATTAATTTAATTTGTATTTTTTACTAATTTGATTAGTAGTTTTAAAAAAAATACTAATCAAATAGTGAATATTTACTAATAAATTAGTCATTTTTTCCACTAATTGAAATGTTGGAGCAATTTTCACTAATTCAACTTTAGAGAGTATGAAATGTTTAATATAACTTTTGTTTACTCCGTATAAAGCAGTACAAACAACCGTTTTTTTGTTTTAATGAAAAGAATTTGTATATTTCTAATTAAATATATTTAAAATACAAACCAATCATCGTAAAAGTAAAAAAAAAACGTTTTATCTGTATTACACTGCTTAAAAAAAAAGATTTATTATACAAACTTCCTTTATTTTTTTCGCTTCCAAGCTCTTTTGTGAAATTTGTAAACGACTAGAAATGCATAAAACTATGTATACACATACAGCATCGTAAATCTATGTAAACCTAAGTATATCTTAGTCAACGTCCGTTATATGCTGCCTTTCGCGTATATATAAGCAAAACTAACCTTCGGCCTTCCGACTAATCCTATTTACGTATTCTTTCTGTTCCTATATCGTCTTTAATATTTGACAGGTTATATATATATATATATATATATGGTAGAGGGTGCATTATTGGTTTGAATAATTTAACAGCGCCGCTCACCAGCATGAACGCGACTACGCAGAAATTACTTTCGCAAATAATTCAGCCGCAAAGAAGCCGTAATTGCGAAAACCCGAAGGAGATGTTGAAAGCCACGTCGAAAATTCATGTGCATGCGGGGAGACTATATATAGCTGTATATCTATATATATACCGCATGAGAATTCTCGAATATATGGAGTTTATGATTCATGAAAATCAATATGGTTGTCTTTATCAAATCCACGTGTATATATATGTACCTATATACGATACATAGGGAAAACGAGGTATTTTGCTCGGTTAGCCGCCGCTTTTGGTATACACTGCACATACACTTATATTCCGTTTTGGTTGACTATTAATATCGCGTTTAAAAAAGAACGAGGCGTATAGCGTAGATTCGCGCCGTATTTGGTGAGATCATAATATGTCGTAAATTAAATTTTCTTGGAAATCCGCATGTGACTCGAAAAGCCAGGAGCAGAATCGTGCACTTTCCTTCTGTTACGTGCGTTTAAAGTTTCTTTTTTTTTCTTCCTTTTTATGTAAGTACGTTGTACGAAATAATTAATATACGGAATATAATAGTTAAATGGTATTTAATTGTAGATAAAAAACATACTTGTATAAATAAATATATCAGTTCTTACGAGGGTATAATATAAAGTTCAATGATATCAAATAATTTGCATATGTTTGATCGAAGTAAAATTATATCTACTATCGTATATATTACTATCGTATATAGGGTTTTGAATTAATATTTTCTAAGAAAATAGCAAGTTCAAAATTATACAAAGTCTTAATTAGTTCAACCGCAAATGAAGTTACACTATATATACTCCACCGCGTGGAAACGTGTTTCATTTCGTGCGCAAGCTACACTTCCTCTAGCTTGTGTGTCCGTCTAAACGTATATATATATATATACATATATACACTAAACAGTTTTCAACTCACACTTTTTACATCAATTTTCCATTTTGTTTTTCGCAAGATTTCACGTTCGTGCCTGACAAAATGTGCTTTTTCATCTCCTTTCCTCCTTCTATTTTATATATATATTTAGCTATACATATACATACGATATTTTTAGAAGATTACAAAACATTTTTACGTCGACCACTATACCGGGACGTGCTTTTTAAAATTTTGAACTAACTAGAAAAATTATAATTGCACGTTAAGTTTTAAAATGAAAATGTAGTAATACACAGCGCGCGAACATAAAAAAATAAAACGTATAAAGCATAGAATGAATTAAAGCTGGGCAAGTACCATGGAAAAAGTGCGTAGGTACCGGGTGTCCGTAAAGTAACGTCGGAGACTCCATATATATATATATACACTTTATGCAACTTAAGGTAGCACGAGTGGTGAGTGCCGTATCAAGCTGGGGGTGCCGAGAAGAGTTTTCTGATTTTATTTAATTTTATGATTAAATTTTAATAAGAAACATGTATTTTTATTTCTAAATACGTTAATATACAACCTATGCGTATTAAATATAAATTAAGAAGAAAATTAGAAATTTTTTTCTCGTTTTAGATCGGGGTGCTGTTATAATTCACACTCCTGGTATGTATATATATATATATATATATATATAGACACTTTAGCCGGTAATATTTATTTATTTTTATCGGCAACCTATTATTATTTTTATACTGACAGTAATCCTTATAATAAATACTATAACCACCTACTTTTTTTGTTAAGAAATAGTATTTTATAAATAATGCTATGAATCATTAATCAGCAAAATAAAAAAAAATAGACGTGGCCTATAAGCTCCGTGTAAAAGTGTGCTATTTCGCAACTGCTTTTCTTAATAATTTGGTCGGCGACCTTATGCTTTCTTGGCAGCTATATGAAAAGTTTAAGACTTGATGAATATTTCATTCAAGTTTTCAAATTGATTTAGTATTTTACAAAAGTCGCTCATACTGTACCTTAACCCCGTAAAAACATATATAAATTCCATCCCCCTCATTCCTACCAACAAAAAGAAAAAACAATTCCAAATTCTACCAGAACTGTACCCGCACCCACACCGAAATTTTCCACCCACTATATCCTTCCACTTCTCGAGTATACCTCGAGGATACGCATTTCATCTTATATATATTATACCTCTTTGCGAGAAATCACAGCGAGCACGCGAAGACGACGACGAAGAAGAAGAAGAACAATGCGCCGGGGCCTTTTTACGCGAAAACTCAGCTTAACGACCGAGTAGAAAGAGAGAGAGAGAGAGAGAAGCCCCCGCGGTCATTCGACGCGCTCGCTCTTTAAGGAGGTGGGACGGACGTACGACGACGACTACATATAGCGCACATATATGTATATATATACATACATTCCTGTACAAAAGTTACCAGGCTGCTGCTGCTGCAGCTTAACGTGTGCGAGGCTCGAAAAAGAATACGCGGCGAATTTCCGGTATACACACGCGCGCGCGCGTGTGAGTCATGGACGACGCGATGGGCGGTGGAAGAGAGGTGAGTAAGTAAGGAAGAAAAAAAAAAGAAGATTGAATGTTGCTTTAATGGAGAGCGAAGTTGTAATTTGTGGAAATAAGGGCGTTAGCTCGTCGGTGAGGAATGGCTGGAAGTTTAGGATTCTTAAATTTTCGGTGCCTGGCGCTGAGGTCATATGGTTGATTTGGAACGAGGAATGAGACTCGTGTGCGTATTTAGGGAGAATTATGAGGATGAATTCATATATCTCTTTTTTTTACTATGGTCTATATGAGTAGACGGGATTACACTTTTGTTATAGATTGTACTATGAGAGGAATGTGAGGTAATTGTAATTTTAATAATTAATTACTTGGTTTGTAAACATATCGCGCATACATAAGACTCACGTACTCAGAAATTTTTTCGAACGGTTATAACGATAACTTCTACACGATTTTCATGTCAAAAATCAATATATGCACATGGTTTCTGCCTTACCGACATAAAAGTTTTAATTAAAAAAAAATTTTATTATTTTAAATTAATCTTCGTAAAAACTACCATCAGAATTTTTTTCATTATTTTCTTATATTCAATGCATATGGTTTCTTAACCATTAAGATACACAAAACCTATTAAACTATACTATAAACTAAATATTTATATTTTTTTAATTGAAGTTTCGATTATATTATCTTAAACAATGTTTTAACATAATAAAATTATTAAATTTATTAGTGTAAGAAAAAATGAATAAAAAATCTAATTCATTAAAGGTATTTAAATAAAATCTCTATACGAAATTTCCTCTTTTGAGAGGCAAGAAGTTTCCTCTTTTGGAGATTATAATTTTGTGAATTTTAATGTGATCAATATAACCAATAGAGCTAAATTCTTGGTACTGCAAATAAAATTTGTTCTTTCCTTTTAATAATTTTATTAATAATACCAAAAATCGTATCACTTTAGAGCCTAACTTATTAAGACATATGAATTTGACCTAAGACAATGGATAATTTTATTAATAGCAGGAAAATTTAATACTATAAATTATTTCTTAGCAATAATTTAATTTGCGTTTATCTTAATACTACTCGCGTGTATAGTATTCAAAAGCCTAATTCAGTAATTGCAAAGATTCCTTTTCATATCACAATGATACATGATACGTATACTAGACCTTACTCGATTCAAGTTTTCTTTGTTAAATATATATTTACTATTAAAAAACCTGCAAATTGATTACTAATTTTCTTAAATATTGCTCATTATTTGTTTTATTAATGAAAAAAAAAATAAATAAAATATAAAAATCTCCTAATGAAATATATTCTATTGTTTCAGGATCAGGTGCAGAAAATGGACTCTTACTCTACAATACTAACTAGTTTATAGCTTAAATTATAGCTGCATATACTTATGTATACATCAACTAGATAAAGCAACATTCATCATAGAACAACACAACGATACAATCTATAGTGAATAATTTTTATATTCGCACATACCATACCCATGTTTTTCAACGAAACAACAAATCACGTTATACATCATATAAATCCCCTTCACATGTATTCCTCTTACATATCTCAAACCATCACCACGCGACCCGCGCGTCCTTTCAATTTCCTCAAAATCATTCTTGATTTCATTCTCCCCGCGCGATTCGAGACACGAAACGAAGCTCCCGCATACACACATATATATATATATATATATCCCCTCGAGCTTCCTTCAACCACTTTTCTCTACTCTACGCCCCATATACACACACACACATACAATCTCCCTTCTACACAGACATACCCATACTTGCACACGTCAGGTCCCTATATATATACCTACACGTAAGCGAAAGGGAGAGGAAGAAAGGGCATTCTCCTGAATTTTCTGTCCTGCGTTCGCTGTCTCTCTCTCTCTTTCTCTCTGCAGCGCCGTACAGAATGCTGAAAGGACTTTTCCCCCGGAAGGGTCTACCTTTCTCTCTGTCTCTCTCTCTCTCTATATATATAACCTAGACACTGGCAACGAAGAGCTGCGAGCTCGCTAGAATGCACGTATATAAACCCGGGCTCTCGAGCATTTACAATTTAAATCGCGAGCGAGCGAGCGCTCAGACCTTTAATTCGCGAACGATATATACATATATATATAAGAGAGTGGAGTTTTATACCTCCCCGTTTATGCACGAAAAGGGAAAGGGGCAACTGAGATTTTGATTTTTGGGAACGAAGTGAACGATGCTGGCGATGTATAATGTATGTATATGTATATCATTCAACCATTGTTTGGTGAAGTGTTAAGGTGTGTTGGAGGACGAGAGAATCGATATGGGGCTCGTTGAGATTTAAAAGTGAGCTTGTTAATAATTCTTAGGGAACGATGAAGTATGGCTAGCAATTGTTACTTTTGAGGAGAAGGGGAATTATGAAAAGGGAATCGAGTGGACTTGAGATATGTTGTCGATATATAGTACAATGTGTAGAAAAATAATAGAAAGACTTGGAATGGTTTAGTATAGTGGTGTTGTTTTTTCATCAAAATATTTAGTTTTTACGATTAGGAAGATTCTTGTAACGGCGGTGCTATAAATATATATGTTGAGGTGGATGTGTGTGTAGATCTGTAGGAGTATAGGATAATTATATTGTCGTGGGAAAAATTGAAAGTCGTATAGAACGAAGATCAATAGAGTAATCATAAAAATATACGAGGAAAAATTTTTATCGTAAAATTTACTATATTTCATTGTAAAATAATAGCTATTTTTACTACTAATTGTAATAGTTTTCAAAAGAATATAAAAAATCCTATGCTAGAGTTACAGCCAATTATAGTTCTTTTTTACTACGAATATTTTCTTCTTGTATAAGCGTAGCCGAAACTTTCCATTATTTTGATAAATGAATGTAATGATATGATTTAGTAGTAATTTAAATTTTTATTCAATAACAATGATAAATTTTAAGAGTCTGTTAAAAATTAAATAAAATTTCTTACTAACAGATTTACATTAATTCTTCAAAGCTAAGTGGAAAAGTACGGGGCCCTGGGCTTAGGATCCCCCCTATAGTATACGCTCCTATAGGTACGTAAAAGAAATATCTTGACAGACATTTCAAGTGAAGTGCCTAGAAGCTGGGTGAATTTTTAAGTAACTATTTGTGCATCATTTATTTGGGGTATGCAATAGTACGGTTTTCTTTTTTTTTTTTATAAAAAAGCAAATATAATATTTAAATGTCGAATGAAAAAATAAATGAAATACTGTAAAAAACATAAACCAACTAAGTAATCCATATTTATAACAAACATGCATCTATAAAATAAACATTACTTCGATCATATATATATATTTCATATGAAAATATCAAATATCATATGTGAAAGATACAATTGAAGCATAAGAATGAAACTTAATATTTAAAAAGTCGCTCTTCATATTCATACCGCGTGTTATTCTTAATATTGATTTTACAAATGAACACACGGTACGTACTTTCACTCTAAAATAACCAAATATTATTATATACAATTCTAAAGCTGTATAATACATTTATTGCAGAGTACACGTATACCCATACGTGTAAGTAAAACGTTTTTATCGTTCGTTTAGTACATATATATACAACGTTTAGAGATCGAAAAACACATCATATGACGCAAGTTTAAATTTTCATTTATTTGAGCGTCGTGGAATTTTCATAGCTGTACTACACTTAGTAACCGTGCGTGTATTACGCAAGAGTTCATGAAAAGAGCAAATTCAGCACTTCTTTGATAATGAAACTCATTAGCAACGATGTATAGTACCCGACAATATAATGTAGACCGGCTAGTGTATATTCATGAAAAAAATCTAAGTAGCTCTAAAATGTTACTTGGAGCATGGATTTTTTTAAGAGAAAAAAATAAGCTACTAAACTTTTTATCGACACTTTGTAAAATCCGGATAAAGAGCTAATATTGTAAGAAGAATCTTTATACTATCGAATTAAAAAGTCGCTCGCAAAACAGTTATATGAATAATAACAAAAACACGTAAAATCCCAAAATGATTCACGTGTCGATTCATGCATTTATCTTCGATTCACACCAGCTATATAACTTCCAAACAACTATATATATATAATATCCTCCCAATTCTTCTCTCAACTAATTACACCACCATTTTCTCGCACAACTTCAAACCTCCTCTTCCACTCATCCAAACCCTCACCTCACTCATTCTTCAACCTACCGCGCGCATCTCACTCTCTCTCTTTCTTTTTTATCAACTCGTAAAAAATTCCCTCTCATACCATAAACCCCTCTTTTTTTTGTTCTCAACGTTTCCTCCGTTTGCAGATAACGTTTATTCCGCACGCACGCGTATAGCCGCGTATGTTTTAACAACAACAGCAGTATATGCGCCTTTCGCTTATATATAGGAAAATTCCTAGCGTTGGGAACTCGTACACGCGCGCGCTTTGAAAAAAATCCTCACGTCGTCGATTCCGTTCGTTCACTCGCATGACAATAAAAATCCGAGAGAACAGCAGCAGTGCCCGCATGTACGAGTAGTTTTGTGGGAAGGTACATGGTGCGAGGCGGTGGATGCAGGTTGTGTTTTTTTTTATGAGTGGAGAGTATAATGGGTGTTTCTATATGGTGTGGTTGGTAAAAATGTGGATTTCTTTTTTTGTTTGATTAGGTGGTAGAATGGTTGTAAAAAATTACACGTCGATATATGGTTGTTTTGTATACTTAGTGGATTCATGCTCATTTGGAGAAAGATGTTATACTTGGCATGCAAGAAGATTATTTTGTATATGTGGGTGCAGGAAAACGAGCATATAAGCCTTATGTATAATTATAAAAAAGAGTAAAATAAAACTACAGAGTGTGAGCTTTCTATTACTTTATTTAGAATTAAAAAATATCAACTCCTTCTAAAGTTCCGATAGTTCAAAGTTAAGCAACAAAATATGCATACAAATACACATGAAAAAAACAAATTGAAGCTCTAGGGTTCATCGATTTATCAACCATTTTTAGTTGCTTAAGTTAAATTTATCATAACTTTTGAAGCAGTTGATATTTTTTAATTCTCAAAAAAGTAATGGAAAGCTCGTATTCTCTAGTTTTATTTTACTTTTTTTACAATTATACGTGAGGCTCATGTCCAGACTAAATGGTTAAGGCAAAAGACATATATAGCATTTTTTCAGTATTTTCTTAAAATACAACTGAAAGGGTCAATAACGTCGGTTTATCCGGATGTCACATATTATCCTTGTTAGAGAATTAATTCATTAGCCGCTGAATCTTCGAATGGATATTGTACAGACGGGTCCTCTTCCTCCAAATATAAACTTTAATTCAATCTCGTTAATCTCAACTTGTGGACTCAACTTAATCTCAAGTTGTATTCTCTCAACTCTATTCAACAATCCCTACAAAATCCACTATACAATATAACCAATATCTAACACAATCTACACACCATTCCAACCATAATCAACCAGCACAACTTCCCACTTCCCAATCATTCGTCACATTTCCAAACCATTCAATTCACACCTTAACATCCAACTTTTCCTCTTCCATTTACAACAACCAACTTCAAAAATACACTACTACTACTACCACCTCTCTCGTCCAATTATTAAACCCTCTACTTTGCTCCAGCTTTATACCACCACCACTACTATACGCTCCGACCGTTTCATTAAGCAAATCCTGCGCAAACATCGCATTAAAAGCCTCGCGCGCTTGCGCTCTCTGGCTAGGTTTCCCGCATTTTGCTTATAACGCGTAACATGGTAAGCGCGTTTATATATATATACAGGCAAGCTCAGGCAGACGCAGCTATATACTCACAGTAAGCGCGTATATATAAATGACACGCGCGCATGGAGCTGACCTCGCCCAGGCGTATATATATATATATATATATATATATACAGCGGATGCGCGACGATTGTCAGGCTCTGTACGGTGCGGCGACTGCGTCCGATGTCGCAGGGAGAGAACGAGAGAGAGAGAAAGAGAGAGAGTAAAAAAATGAATGTATATAGTGCGACTGGATTATACGTATAGGGTGTTTCAGATTTTGAGATAAATCAGTGTATATGGTACGGTTGGTTCTCTTTCTCTCTCTCTCTCTCTCTTTTTATTTTTATGTACGATTTTGTAGGTGCGATGTCGTCGTTGTTTTGAAATAACGTGTATAATACAATTGGAAATATGATTTTGTATAAAGAATTCAGTGCATTGCATAATAATGGTTTTATTTTATATAATATATGTGAGGTCTAAGAATAATGTGAAATATTGATACGAGGTTGTCAACTGGTTTCTTTATACATATAATATAGAAATTAAATTTTGAATAATACGATTTTATATATTCTTTCCCTATAAGAAAATAAACTCGACGTGGTCTTTATCATTGATCTGTACTTATTAATATTTGAGCTATACAAAACGATGGATAATTGTGACTTTCAGTTCTGATTCTTCTTTTTTTTCTGTTAATTGTTTCATTAATTCTGATTAGTTGCAGAGAATATATACGGATAAACATCTCGTCCTATACTTAACTACACATATACACACACACTGCCAGCGAATAATACCAAAGTTTGAATAATGGATCCCAGATATAATTACTCCACATCAATATTAATTAACGTATACGTATTATACGCATTATAGATACAGTCGGAAGGGAGCGCATATTAATATACATATACACACACACGTACAACTTATAACGTGCAAAAATCAATTGGTACCAGACCCTACCGCGTATATATACTTATAAATAAATGATTTCACTGAAATTCAGAATTCATATACGCTTTTGAGAAATGTTGAATTAGCTATACTATACTTTTTTTACAGCTAAATACGTCAAAGTGTGGTGTAGTAGAATAGATAAATTATTTAAAGCCATCGCGGCGTTTTGGCGGTAGCAGCGAGAAGCGGTAAATTCAATAATAAATCATCTGTCATGTAACTATATAGAAAAACGTCCAGGAGTAAAAAAGGAAGAGAAACTTTGACACACGACGTGTACGACGAAATGTATACGCGGTGTATATTCAAACGAAGCAAATTTCAGCTAATAGTGTTACATCCACACTATATAATATATCTAACAAAGACGACGAACCACACAAATCCTTATACGAACCTTCGCCCACTCATGTACACACGTTATATTACCTACCCTTGGTCCCTTTCCACGTCACATCTTACAATTTCCCCCTTCTCTCTCTCATATACGTATGTATATACTCTCGCAGCGCGCTTAGCGACCGGAAACGTTCTCATCGCGTACATATTATATCCCTTTCTCGACTTCTTCTTCGTTTCGGCAATGAATGAACAAGCGGACGCGCGAATGAATGAGAGCTGAACTCTTCGTACTCTCTTTTTTCAAGACGATCGATATGCCCTCCGCGCGCCGTTGGAAAACTGGAGCGAGAATTTTTTCGTATTGTTCGCTTCTTCTCTCTCTCTCTCTCGAGCCTTTGTGATGTCGCACGCTTTTATCAACACGAGGGGGAAGGTAGAGAGAGAGTTTCCGAAAGTGTAATTAAGTTTCGGAGAGGGTTTGTAGGATGAGACAGTGATTTTTCTTTTTTTTTGGTCGGCTTTCAAAGTTATACTCAAGGCTTCGCGTGAGCTTTACTTTAATTTCTTTTTTTTTTTTGATGATGATGATTACAGCTTAGTACGCGGGTTGGATGTATATAGTAAAGCACAGTCGTGGAGAGCTCATGACGCCATCTGTTATCGAGGCGGTCAAGTGAAATTCTCTCCTAAAATTATTCTGCATTTGTGTGTATATAATATAAGGGTTTTTTATTAAAACAATACGCGATCGTTTAATTTACGGTTTTATCGCGCGTTTTTTATTAATAAAATTAATAGAATTCTATTATAGAGTTTTATATAAGGTTGTCGTAAAAAGCGGCTGTATTATATATCGATGAAAAAATATTCCGAATAGCACCAGAACACTCGAGTGGAGGAAATCATTTTTATCGTTCCTTTCCTCATTTATATATTTTTAAACCTATATACCAACATACATACACTCATATAAAATTATTTTAACATATTCAACAGAAACTAATTAAAATGAACCAATTTTCCCAGGTAAAAATTCACCTTCACGCTGCAATCACTACGTATTATAGAATTAAAAAGTTACTACATATAAACACCGCACCGTTACCCGATCTAATTGGATTTTCGAATATTAAGGGTGCATACACACACGAGTACTACAACCACACTGCTTGCATTCTCGCGTCTGAAACATAAGAAGGCAATAAACGAGTTAACAGCGAGCTTTACATAATTGAAACCCCCCCGTATAGCCGCTTGCGCGCATTCCCCAAGCTAAAACCTTGCCGACGCGTATACTCCTATCATTAAGACAACGCCAGCTCACTTATTCATTCGCAAAACTTTTCTAATTCATCAAGACGCGCGAGCGAACGCCCTGCCTAACCTTCTCCTCGTTTCTTTATATATATGGAGGTTCTTCTTCCTTCTCAATTATATA
>JAWWEQ010049057.1:0-14350 GCA_035583055.1 Torymus tubicola
GCCGCTCGCCGCCGACTTTTTAATTTTATTACTTTTGAGCTCTACGTTTTTCCAACTTGAAAATTTAGGATTTTGTAATATTACAACGTGCATTTCTGAACCATTGGGCCAGAAATGTCATGCCGATTCTAGCCCACTGGGCCAGAACTGCCATGTGCCAGAAGTGCCATGGGCCACAAGTGGCATGGACCAGAACCGGCCTAGCTTAACTACTATTAATGAAAATTAATGAAAATGCTGAATTTAAAGATAAAATAATTATTAATTTTTTGCATTTTCATTAATTTCTGTCTCAAAAAGGAAGCAAAATTTCGACATATGTTACATAGACTTTTTCTCATAGAATTTAATTATATTTTTTCAGACCTGTATAAAACATTTTTTTTAAATCAAATACTAAATGAATTTTTGGAGGTTATAAAATGATCGCGGCCCATTTTGGGATTTATACAGTTACTTTGTACAATAAAAAGGTATCTCCATGAATTTTTCGGTAGAGATACCTCAGATCGGGTTTCTTTCTTAACCTTTAGACTGCCGGCAATTTTACCTGAAAAAATTTTACAAAAAAAAGTATTTTGTGTTTTTCGTCAAAAATGCTTCCCTGAGGAGTTATAAATTAATCAAAATCGGCAAAAATGCAGAAAATGCTAAAATTGTCTACTGTTACGACAGCAACATTACAAAAGAGGATACTACAAGAGGTGGCGCAGTACTCGCGTCTGTGGCAGATAATTACAATTCGTCTCTCGTAGATGTCGACTCAATCTCTGAATCGTTATTTATAAAATTTAACGCATTTGACACCAATTTCATAGTTACCGCTATCTAAATTGAGTCAGGAACTAACAAGGCTGCATTTAATAGCTTTTTCACTAAACTTGAAACTGTAAGACTACAATTTCCCACTTACGAATTTATCATTTGTGGCGGTTTTACTCTTCCTGGTATTTCTTGGCGTAACTCACCACTCAGTTTTCAGCCGCTCAACTACGTTCTGCCGTCTGTGTTACAGTGTGCTCAACGTGTTCTTGAAACGTGTAGTTTTCTCGATACTTACCAACTCCTAACTGTATACGTTGGATCTACTCTTTACCACGTTCGTTAATTCTAGTATTGAGGACATCCGCGAAATTATTGTCCCGGTTAACCAGCATCATCCTCCAGCCTGGATTAAGTTTAACATTTCGTGTAACGGAACGCATAATACGTATTCTAGGGCTGGTCGGCGAGGATTTAACTTCACGGACTGTGACTACTCACATATAAGCAACATACTGTCTGAAGTAAGTTGGGAACACTCTTTCCAGCGAGGATCTTGACATCAACGTTAGAAAATTTTATGCAGTATTGAATGACATCATCAGCACTAATGTACCTGTCTCTGTACCATTGAATAGTCGCTTTCCCCCTTAGTACAACAGTGAAATGAAGGCTCTTGTTCGTGAAAAGAAAATTGCACATAAAAGGTGGAAAAGCACGAACTCGCTTGATGGCTTTATAAAATTCAAGCATATGCATACTAAATGTATTAGGCGTTCAAAGAGTCTATACAAGTGCTTCGTTTCACGTGCAGAAGCTAGTATCAACCGTAATGCCACGTCCTTCTGGACGTTTTTAAATAAACTCAAATCTGAAAACGCCATACCCGCGGCTATGGTTCACGCTGTCAAGGTAGCCGCTAACGCTTCGGAGGTTGCCGATCTATTTTCAAGATATTTTGGATCGGTCTACAACACGGAAATGTTGGAAAAGATTCCGCTGATTGTCTGTGATGTGGTGCTAGAGTCGTTAGAAATTACCCCTTTGGACATCACTCGTACAGTTCAAGAGATGAAAAACAAGATTAACCCGGGTCCGAATTCCAACCTGTTTCATCAAGAATTGCTGTGGACCTCTCTTGGGTCCCCTGGTTAAACTTTATAACGACTCGCTGACAACGGGGCAGTTTCCTACAGCCTGGAAGCATGCCTACGTTCTTCTGATCCAAAAATCCGGCGATAGACACAATGTTACGAATTATAGCCCATCTCTATTCTTTTTACGTTCGTTAAGATGCTAGATTGTATTATATCGCGCAAGTTAACAGAGTTTCTATGGTTACACATAGATCAACAGTTACCAATCTGTTGCAGTTTAATAACTTTGTCATGGCCTCCTTAAAAAATCATACACAAGTTGATGTCATTTATATTGATTTCTCTAAAGCCTTTGGCACGGTTAACCACAGCAGACTATTGGATAAATTATGGAATGTTGGCATTCACGGAGTACTTCACAAATGGATTTATTCATATCTCACAAACCGCAGCCAATCAGTTCGGGTTCTAATTTATGCTGATGATTTGAAGATATTCAGACAAGTTGGTTGTCCCCTTGATGCTTCTCAACTACAGTGCGATCTTCACCGACTTGAAGAATGGTCGCTCTCCGATGGGCTGCGGATGAACCTTAACAAGTGTAAGGCCATGTCTTATTTTAGATGGCCCAACAGTATCACTTTCGACTACACTTTAGATGGCGACCCGGTACCCAGAGGGACTTCCATCTCTGACTTGGGCGTTATTCATGATCACCAATTATCATTTACTAACCACACTCTTCAAGTCGTTGCCAAAGCCCTCAAGACTTTGGAATTTGTCAGACGTGCGGCTCTATTTGCTTACCGTGATCCTCCCTATTCTATACGATGCTTCAACGAGTTAGCAGAGGACGTTCATCCATCTGAATACGCATATAGCTCCGCTGTACCTAGACTGAGGCGGCTTTAGAATGTGCTTCCTAGCGAGACTAGTAATATAGTGTCACTGGGCCTATTCAAGAGATCAATCGTTCATCTAGTGTTTTAATTATACATCTATTAGTTATTTAATATGTACAGTTACTGTTATTCTTTGTAATAAGGGCAGTTATGCCCGTTAAGATAATAAATAAATAAAATAGATATGGAACCGAGAGCAAAAATCATAATTGATCATTAAAGTAGAAAAGAAGAGCTTCATTTTTGTTTTCGAAAAACGTTCCTAGGTACTCTAGGACCGAAGTAACAGCGTTGTTACGTAAGACATGCAAAATCGTGTAAAATCAGCGTTCACGGATTTGATACCAAGAAAATAAAATCTTTAAAAACTCAGAGCTCCATTTTTATAGCACCTATAGACACTTCTATAATGGCTCATTTTGAAGGTTTTGATATCCACTTTCAATCCTTTGTAAATATGAGACTGTTTTTGAACCCTGAGGTGACTGATACAAGGCAGAAGAGTAACGTACGTTATCTTACGAAGAAGCGAAAATGGCCGATTTTTTAGAGCTTCGAAAGGGCTTTTAAAAGCTAAAAAGCAAACCACTTTTATATGGAGGTTATTTTACGTACATAGAACTACCTTCAGGTCAATTTGAAGTTGATAGATTTTCGTGGCAGCAGTTTGAAAATTCGAAAAACCACGATTTTTACGAAAATGGCCCTTTTAAAACATTTGTATAGACAAGCTTACACAACCGATTGCAATTCCGTTTGCGGCGTTTTAAAGATGATCAAAAAACCTATCAAATAAGATCTGCTAAATGCATTTCCTCCCACTGGGGCAATGGTGGCAGTTATGCAAATAT
Organism: Torymus tubicola; assembly: GCA_035583055.1. Lineage (NCBI taxonomy): Eukaryota > Metazoa > Arthropoda > Insecta > Hymenoptera > Torymidae > Torymus > Torymus tubicola. The sequence goes on from JAWWEQ010049057.1 coordinate 3,613, forward strand.
GGTAAATTTTCAACAATTTTTATCGCACTAAATCAGATCCAGAAATCCAGAAATATTTTTTTTTATATAGTTGACACAAAAACTAAAAAATAAGACGTGGTAAATTAAAAACGGTTCACAGAGCTTCGAACAAAAAAATTTTGAAGATAGGGATAAATAGGCCCATTTTTGTACCTTTTATAGGGCCTTTCGCGGGTCCTATGGTGTCTACAGGCCTGATATATTACAAAAACACTTATTTTTGGAAATTTTGTGAAAATCCAAGATCTCCCCCCCCCCCCCCACGCACACAAAATCAGGCGAAAAGGAAAAATCTTGCTCATATGTATATGGCCAAGTCTGTCAAAGTTTTTTAGTTTTTTTTTACCCTGTTACAGGCGATGTAGCGCGTTGGGCTGTCAGCTCCCCACTGGAGCACCGGCGCAGCTCCGTCGAGCTGCTCCCACGGTGCAATGAGGGAACGAAACGTCTTTTAATGTGCTTCGTACAGTAGTAGCAGAATTTCTGATAATCTGAGGTGAGATTAAATGCGGGTGAATGACGCCGCGAGTGGCAAATAAAATTGCATTGGTTATAATTTGTATGTTTCGAGCATGCTTGAGATGCTTGTTTTGAAAGTGTTATAAGTATGTTTTGCAAGAGCTCTGCCGAATGAATTTGTTGGATTTCTTCTTCTATGGAATCCATTTTTGCGAGATGTTTTCGTATTTCTTCTATTTTTGAATTCGTGAGATGTAATTGCGATTCAACTATTTCAGTTTGTGAGGCCAACAAACTTGCAATTTTCCTAGATTCATTTGCAGGGGTTTCTACTAGGTTTTCAATTTCTTGCAAACTATCTTCGTCGAGCGTGCCGAAAAGAATGCGACTTATGCGACCTACGAATGGTAGTACGGATCTCTTCTTGCGTTCAACGAAAGCAGGGTTGTGACCAAAATAGCAAATCATTTTCTCAGTCAGTGCTCGCGCAACTTCCTCTGCGTTTGCGCGGTTAACTGGTGTCAGAATAATATATTTTGTCAAAGCGTCTTGTGCCGATAAAATATACTTAAAACCTTCTTCTGTTTCTTCCAATGGGCCATAGAAATCGAGAGAGAGTTGCTCGAACAGTAATGCTGGTGTGTTATTTATGATCATAGGTAACTTTGTCTTCACTCGAACGAGCTTGTTTCTCTGGCAGGTGGCACATCTTAAAACGATTTGTTTTACGCCGGGGCGCATATTTCGCCAATAGTAATCTTTAGCTATTTTGTTATACGTAGTCTTAATGTCTCGGTGTCCGGATATCGCAGCTTCATGATATTCTTTTATCAATTTGTACCTTTCCTATACGGGTGGTACAGGTAAGGTATTATTGTATAAAACAGTGATAAGAGGTACACCGGCGAATATGCGTTCAAATTGTTCGATAAAAACTGTCCATTCTGAAAGAGAAAGAATAGCCAAGTCTCTAGCGATAGCTATGGTTTTAATATCTTTAGCTATAATTTTTGCTTTCAGTGTGCGTAAACATTTTCTGATATCGGATCTAAATGGTCTGTCATCAACATGATTTTTTATATAAACATCAAGCATATTGATGTCATGTACCTTTGAAATGTTTATTTCGCCAAACGCAAACTCTCTGCTTGTGACTTGTTCTACATCAAGATAACCTCTTTCTAAAAATGCCTCCAAAATTTCTGTATTAAGAAATCCATCTGCAGATATTAAATATACGATGTTTTCCTTATATGAAAACGGGTCTTCACTTAACACAGTTAATTTTGCTAGCGGAGGTGGCTCTTCGCCATCTAGTAGCGCCCATGGTGGCATCTCACGTGGGGGTCTAGCGTCCGTGACTAGATAACGCTGAACTGGTCGGCTATGCGCTGCTCGGTTATTCGAAACGATGCCCGCAAGTTGAGGTTGTCCGCTGCTGTAGGACGTATTGCTGTTGTTTAGACCGTTATCCATGTTAGATTGCTGGACTCCACACGCGCTCGGTGAGCTTAGGTAGCAATTTTCAAAATCATTTTGGGCGTCGCCGCTCCGTGTATACTCGTTACAAGGGGGGGGGGCATCGGGAGAGTTTTGCAACTCAGTTTGACTGTGTATAATTACATTGTTAGAATCAGGCGAGTGACCATTTTCACTTTCTGGATCATTAGGATTTTCGGGCAATGGTTCTCTTACCTCGATTTGATCCGCGATGAGTAGATAAGGCGTAAAGTGTCTATCTATCAAATGTAAATGAAGAAATTGCGCCGTATTATTAACCATGAAATGAACATAAACGAAATTGTTTTCCGAGATGTGATAGTGTATACAAATGTTTTTATTAAATTCGCGCGCAAAAAGATACGTGCAGTCTACGTCACCGTACTCGGAATCAGATGACAAAATTCTTTTTGTTGATTTTGGGTCACCGCATTCGCCTAGAGCCGATGATTTTAACAGTCGTCTTCTGAGACTTATTACTGATAAGTTTAGTTTTGTTAGTTTTATTAGTGAGTGGAAAAGACAATTGCCGACGGGATCATCTGGTATGTCATCCGAGCGCTTCAATGCTGCTGTAGGGTCAGCGCACCGCTTCTTTCGTATGTATACGTGTGTCAGCACATTTGCCGAGCTGCGCGATGAAAGCTGAGATGAAGAACCTTGCGCTCTATCGAAGTTGCGCGTGACGCCTTCAAAATCTTCGCTATATCCAGATTCATCGGGTCCGTCGTCGAAAAATGTGTCGCGATAAAACATCGAAGGAGTATTTTCGAGTAATCCAGCCTGCGTGTTAGGGTTTATGTTCCTATCTATATTGGGAGTTGCGACTTGAGGAACTTCTGGTATGATTCTATGAGGTTTTGTAATTTTTTGTACTATATTGGACGACATGCATTCCATGCTTTCGTCTATTGAATGCGTACTTCTGATCGTTCTTGGACAAGTATCGGCTTCCCAAATGTCTATTCACATTCCCTCCTTACCATTAAATGTGTCTTCTTGTATGTTTACGGTGAGTTTCTTGTTTAGTTTACCAGCTACTTCTGCTAAAACTTCCTTTATTAATGGGCTTTGATTCGTAGACGGTGATTTATTTGGCCGATCCTCAGGCGGTGTTGAGTCTAGTTGCCGTTATTCTTCGATTGTATTTGTAATTGTATCCGTAGATTCCTGTAGCGGTGATAAACTATCTTTCTGATAATGAGCTTGTTTATTCATATCGGTTGACGATAAAGTATTTTGTCCAATTGTTACTATTTGAAGCGGCTGCTTGTGCATAATTTGAGAATTTTGATTTGGTATGTCAGAATGCAATTTATTCTCGTCAGCATTAATTTCGCTGTATAAGGTAGGCAGCGTTGCTGTTTCTGAGATCGAATATCGGCTGTGTTGTTATCTCGAGATCGATGCATCTTTCTCTTGAGTTTCATCGTAGCAACACTCGATTTTCGACTGCGTCTTTTAATACGCGTGTTTGTCGACCTTAGTTTAGTATCTGGAGATTTTTGTTTAGTATTTGTTATAACTTCTGCGTTTCCAGATTTTTCGGGTATAATTTCCATTTCCAAACTCAGTGGTGCATACTCAATAGACTGCTGCAGAATTTTTTGTATGCGCTTAAGTTCTGAGGCGCATAATTGATATTTATTTTTTTCTACGGGAGTTAGAGTGACGCTCGTAAGAATAGAGCTGAAATCTATACTATCCTCGTAATGTATAGTATACTTCCTGTGTTGATTCATGATTTCCCTAAGCCAACGTATTTTTACTGTATCGTCGCCGTGATAAATGTTGTCGATAGTTTCACATAAGAAAAAGTCGTCGCGAGAGTTTCTAACACCTAGAATCTCCTTTGCTGTATAAATGAGTGTTTTATTACTGCGCTTCTTTTTATATGCTTCTGTATCCCATGATCCTTCTGAGTCAGATTTATCACGCTTGGTTTTTTTGTTTTGATCCAAGCCTTTTTTTCTAATTGCTCTAGTCAGCTGTTACATTTCGATTTCCCAGTCTGTATACTACGTCAAATGAGTATCCAATGAGTGCAGATTTTAGCCTGTTAAATCGTAGGTCAGGTTTTTTCGAAGTATGAAAGTGTTTTAATGGTTTGTGGTCTGTTATGAGTGTGAATTTTCTACAATAAATGTAGTGTCTGAAATGCTCTACAGCAAATACGACAGCTAATAATTCTTTGTCATACGTCGGGTATCGAAGTTCACTGCCACGTAAGTATCGCGATGCAAAAGCGCATGCTTTATCTCTGTTGATTTGATAAACGATATCTGCGAATTTTGGAATATAGCGCCTAAAATAACCAACGAACGAAAGTCATTGTTTAACATTCTTGGCATTTGTTGGAACGGGGTAATCGCGAACCGCTTTAAGTTTTCTCGGGTCTATTCTAATGGTTCCTTCGTCTACAATATGGCCAAGTACATGGGCCTCGTGTTTAAGAAACTGACATTTCTTCGGTTCGACCGTAAGATGAGCGTCAAGTAGTCTCTTAAGAACACGTCTGAGACGTTTATTGTGTTAGTCAACTGTTTCGCCAAATACCATTAAATCGTCGAGATATATTTCAGCCTCTTCGCCTTGAAGGCCAGCCATAGCTAAAGACATTGCTTTAGAGAAGATTATGGGTGCTTCTTTTAATCCCATGGCCATTCTTTTATACTGCAAGTGTTATTGGCCATTTCGTCCCACAGGAGCCGAAAATGCAGTAAAGAGTGCCGATTCGGGATCCATTTCTATTTGATAAAACGCCTGTTTCAAGTCCATGACCGTTATGTAATTTGCCGAAGCCAAATGTTCCAGGATATCGCTCGTGAATGGCAGCGGGTGACAGCTACCGACAGTCGCTTCATTTAGTTGTCTAAAATCTGTAACGAGTCTCCACTTTTTGTTACCCTGGGCATCGGCTTTCTTTGGCACTATCCACATTGCTGAGGAGTAATTCGAATTTGATGGCTCGATGATATCTTGATTTAAGAGCTTGTCAATCTCTATTTGCATTTGTTCTTTCAGTGGAGGTGGATATCTATATCTCCTTGTACGTATAGTTGCGTCGGATGTCAGCTGGATTTTATGTTTAATTAAATGGGTAGCGGGGAGTGATTCGCCTTCCAAACCGAATACACCAGCAAATTCGTCAACTATTTTACATACTTCGGAAATTTCTTTGCTGTTGCAACCTTTTGTATCAACTAATTCCATAATTTTATCCATTCTTTCCTTTCGTAGTTTATCGTTATTTAATAACTTTTTATTTAGTATTTGAACTTCTTTGTACTTCAAATCTTTTCCAGAGTCGCAAAATAGTCGTTCTAAATATGCTGAGTCGCCAGATTCGTCTTCTTTCGAGCCGTCCTCACCGGCTCGTACGAAGTGTTCAGTTCGCACGGTTTCATACGGTTGCAATTCAACCTCGGGAACGCTTATCTCTATAGTCTCGTGGCTAATGCTCAAGCATTCCGCATAAATTTTTCCATCGTGATTTTCGACTACAAAATTACCAAAAAGTATTTTCAGATGCATATTCATAAGCGGTACCCATCCTACTTTAACATCATTTTTCGCATCGCCATAAGTACTCTGCGTACTCTGGGGGGAATAATAACTTTCTCATCTACTACAAAAGGGATAACAGTGTTACCAAGTCGAATATACTTTGCTTCGGCGGTTATGCAGCCGGAAAAATCATTTATGATGTCCCATCCAAGAAGACCTTCCGTATCAATAGGAAAAATATCGGGGACAACATATATTTTATATTGACTATTAAGTAACTTTATTTCTGCCCTACCAAGCGTATGAGATTCCCCAGGAACAACTCCTTTTATTATTAATATATCGCGTGTGTCTATGTAAGTAGTGGGTTGCAAACAGCTTTGTTTAATCACCGAAATATCTGCTCCTGAATCAGCGAAAAGTCTACAATTTCCTTTTTCGAAGTCGGGGCTTTCTAGCATCACGATAGGGGGTTAACGACCTGTTTTTAAAAAATTAATAGAAGCGAATCTAAGAGACTGAGAGTGAGATGTTGCAATTATATCTGATACTAAGGGTCGCTCGGCGCGTGAGGACTGCGTCGAACGGTTTATCAGTTTAAATTTTGCGTATTACTATTTGTCGGTAGTTGTGAGTTGTTTTAGTTTTGTTCAGCTTGATTGTTAAGTGAGTTAACATGTGACCTCTCGTTTTGACTGTAATTACCTTGGGTCTGCGTATTATTATTATTGTTGCTGTTGTTATTGATATTACTATTATTGTTATTGCAGTTATTGTTATTTTGATTTCGATCATTATTGTTGTTGTTATTAGTTTGATTCAGATTGTTGTTGTCATAGCGACCATTTCTATTATTATTGCGCTCGTTATTACTATTATTGTTTCAACGCTTCGGTTGTAGTCGCCCAGAGCTTAAGTCATTCCTAAGAGTACGACAACTGCCTATCCTATGATTTCGTACTCCGCACTATTCGTACGATATTTGATAGCATGTATTTCCTGTGTGTCCTGGACGTCTACAGTTTGTGCACGATTTCGCCTGTAAGGCCTCAGCAAACGCTCTTAGTACATGTGCCGTATCTTGTGGAGCTGTTGGGTTGATAGATGAGATAACAAGCGACAGCAGCACAGCTGACTTTACTTGCTGCGGAGCAGTATGGAGCTCTTGCGATAATACGGCTTGCAGTAGTTGCTAAATCGGCGGTATTTGCTGTATCTGCTGAACGGGTGTAGCCTGCTGCGTTTGTTGCACTACTGCTGGTTGCTGCAATTGTATCGGTGCTGCTATTTGCGCTTGATGTATTGGTAGTACTCGTGTTTCTTGTAATACAGGGTTTGTTGTTGAAGCAGTGTTGTAGAGTCCTGCTGCCCGTCGGGCGCTCTGCTTGCACTCGAACTCGACTGCTAGCCGAATAGCTTCGTTGGGTGAACCTGGGCGTTCACTACGTACTTGATGATCAAGCGGCTGTGATAAACCAAATAAAAATTGTTGTAATGCATCACGGTCTGCGCTGCGCTTTAAAAGATTGCGGTCGCCAAGTTCGAAACTGCGCGCTGACTCGTAAATAGTATGAAGCCTATTATGCAGTTTCTGGACTCGTAAGCCAAAGTCTCCAGCGGTTTCATTTTGGCCTTGAGTAATGATCTTCATTTGAGCAACTATCTCGTCAGCAATACCTACATTACTATACTGTATCCTCAGATCTGAGAGTAGGTGACTCACCGATTGATAACTCATCAAGCACGCCTTATACCCGTCTGCTGCTTTTCCTATGAGTTTATTAGCGAGAGCAAACATAATATAGTTTTCGTTCACGATCGAACGTAGCTAAGACATTTTCTACGGCGGCGCAAAATAAATTTAAATTATCGGGGTTTCCATCAAATTGTGGGATAAGATTTATTGCTTGATTAAAGGTGAGATACTGAGGAGGTCCACGAGTATGTGCTGTGGTTGGTGCGACTTGCGGCTCTTGAATTGTTTGCGTTTGAATTCCAAAGTTCGCGCGTCTTAAAAAGTCTTGTTGCGCTGCTTGAGCTTATTTTATTGCTTTTTCTTTTAGCATAAAATCCAGCCACGGCGTCGAAGAGCTTACCTGCGGTACGCTACTAAGTACGGGTAAAGAATTTGGGAATACATAGCTTTGTGATACGCTACTGACTATTGGGAGCGAGTTGGGAAATGCGAGATTTTGCAAGGCATTGCTGGCTACGGGGAGAGAATTAGGAAGTGTAAAATTCTCAACGACTGGACGATAGTGTGTAGTTGCGTAAGTTACTGCTGTAACAAGGTTACTTTCTGACATCTCGTTCGCGTCACTGTCGTATACGGTCTCCCGCATGCAGTATCGTACAACGCTTGTGATGGACCAGTGTCTTTATTGTTTGATTGCGTTAAATTAGCTGTAGCTGAAGAGCCACGAATTTTGAGTAATTCATCTGGGATCGTTTGGAAAACGTCACATAGAAGTTTAATTTGGTCGCATAGATCCATACAAAAAAATATGTTTTTTAGCTTTATTATATTCTACTGAATCACGTTTAGACTCGGTATTTATTCCGTGCGTTCGCGTCGGTGACAGTGAGAAATTCCAGGACTTAGGTGGCGCACCTGTTTCCACGTTTGCTAAGTGTTTGTCGCTTTTTGAGCGACCAAAGATTCCGGATAGAGACATATTATTTTGTGAAATCGTAAGTGTTGGAGGCGATAACGAAACGCGAATTGGCACCAACGAAAGTGTTTTCAGCAGGTTACTAGCGAAATTGAAAAAAAACTTTCAGAGCAGCAATGATCTTGGCTGTCATCCTGATGGTCGTCCTGGAGATTTCGCGGATGCAGACGGTCTCGAAGTTTATTGGCAGCTTGACTCCGTCTTCGATTTCCGATAGTTCCGATAGTTGATGATTTATTTCTTGTGAGTTGGGGTGACGCCTTTTTCTTCTTTAACGCGCACTTGTTTGCTGTGTTTTTGCGGATAATCAGTTTCGAATTTTCCCGCACCAAACTCACCATTCGTATGAGCGTGCTGGTGATTTTGATCTTCTGATTTTTGATTTTTTTTTATAGCACGTTGCCCTGTTGTAGTTACAGGCGATGTGGCACGTTGGGCGGTCAGTTCCCACTGGAGCACCGACGCAGCTCCGTCGAACTGCTCCCACGGTGCAAAGTGCACACTTTGCACCTTCTGCGAGGCCAAAGGCCTCGCGCATCGGACAGCAGCTCGCTATCTGTAACTGCGTGGTGTCCCGTGGACGGCCGAGCAACCGCCACGACTCGTCCGTGACAACCCATAGTTTTGGAGATATAAGAGGTCAAAAACTGAAGTTTGATGTTTTTTGCAGTTTTGACCTAATTTCATTAATTTATGACTTCTCAGGGAAGCATTTTTCGCGATAGACACAAGAAGTTTTTTTTGTAGAATTCTCTCACCTTTTCAATAAAAATACTTTTAACGTCCTACGTTTATGCTTTCACTTTCATATATGAAATTAAAAAGATTATAAGTCCGATCAGGACTTTTTCTACCAGAAAATTCACGAAGATATCTTTTGATTGTCCAAAAGTGTCCGTATGAATCCTGTAATGATCGTTTTTAGATCGAAAAAAATTCATTCGTGGCGTAATTTTTTTGAAAAAGATAAATTCTAGTAAAAATTACAAGAAAAAAATCTATGTAAGATATTTCGAAATTTTGCTGCGTTTTTGAGCAAAAAAGTCCTTTAATATTGACAAAATTTCATCATTAAATTCAGAATTTTGATTAATTAATAGCTAAATTTATAGTTAAAAACGAAGCAAAATTTCGAAATATCTTACATAGACTTTTCTTCTTGTAATTTTCATTTGGTTTAATAGAGAATTTGTAAAGTGTTTCTATAGTTATGGGACGACAAAATTGTTAATAATTTGTTCATTTTTTAAATAAAGTAAGTAAAAAATATATTTTTATGGATTTTAACGCCTTAAAGCGATTGATTTCGTTTGTTTCTTATGTTTGAAACATGTAAAAAAAAGTTCTGACTGATTATCACATTAATTTGCGAGACTTACACTATTTATACCGTGTAACAACTAGGTGTTTCTATAGTTTTGGGACGCACTGTATGTAAGTGAAAGCATAAACGTACAGCGTTAAAAGTATTTTTATTGAAAAGCTGAGAGAATTCTATAAAAAAACTATTCTTGTGTCTATCGTGAGGTGTTATAAATTATAACATGGCAAAATGCCATGATACAAGAAAAGCGATAGCTGACTATTCAGTCAGACTTATAGTGAGATAAAAACAAACCTTTATTATGCGATGCTTCCTTAGAAACCCTGAACCTTTTCTGGGTAAAAATGGGGTAAAAATGGGACTAGTCCCGCAGTTTTTCATATTTTGGGCTGAAAATTTTTTACAGGTTGCTTGAATGATTTTGAACAACACTACGCATGGATGAAGCTGTAGGTGCTATAGGTCAAAAATTAAAAATTAAAAAACATAATTTTTTTTTTAAAACAAGGCAAAAATTTTTTTTTATTTTTTTCGAGTGCACCAGTGAATTCCTCGTGATATTTTGCACATAAAACCATATTAATTAGTCCATCATCGATACATTATCACTACGCTAAAAATTCACCTCCTACTCCCCTTAATGAAAATTGGCCAACACTGCAAAAAATCATCAAAATTCAGTTTTTGACCTCTTATATCTCCAAAACTATGGGTAAAAAAATCTAAAAAAATTCAGACATATCCAGAATGAGTAGCCGAACATTTTCTGAGAGTTTCAAGAAAATCTATTTTTTGACCTCTCAATTTGACAGAGACTAGGTCATACACACACGCGCACGCACGCACGCACGCAGGTACGCACGCCCGCCTGCACGCATGCACACACACACACACGCACACACACACACACACACACACAGAGTGACGAAACTGTAAAGATATTACGTAACATCATAAATTGGTGTTCTTTAAGGTGCAGTCTTCAATTGATCATTATTATGCTAATTTTATTTTATTTTATTATATTTTTAATCAATAAATGGGCTATAAACTCAAAATACATAGTAACAATTACAAATATTTGGTGTAATTCTGTAGTATGTGCAAACGCATTTTAAATTTGAAAGAATTTAATTCCTCAAGCGGAATTCTATAATTAACAATTTTGTATATATCTTCCTATATTATATAGTTGTAAGAAAATTTCTGTAAATCAGAGGGGGGGGGGGGGGGGGGGGGGGGGGGGGGGGGGGGG
>JAWWEQ010049058.1:0-14349 GCA_035583055.1 Torymus tubicola
TGCTATTTTGTTTATAAGTGTAGTTAATAGGTTTAGCATAGTGTCCATCCTTGACATAAGTTGCTCAATCATATGCTGTAGTTTGTTGTTGTTTACGATTTCATTGTGTGATTTGTGCCAAATTTTCATTAGAACCACCGAACAGTATTTTATACCATGCATGCCGAAAAATCATATCCAAGATTAGAGTGGCTTCAATTTATATTTATTTTCTTTTATTTTTATTGTTATTATTCGTATTATACGGGGAAATATTTCATTAATTTGATAAAAATTTATTGTATGGAACTACTATTTTATTATTGGCAGGTACGATTTTATTATTTTTCGTTCTCTTATATAATTTTCTCGAGAATTATCTTAGTTGATACTCAGGATAACCGTTTTCTTTTATTATTGTTGAACTGCTAATAACGATTATACTCATGTTATAGTTATGAGATATATTGGTATTTAACTCTGGGGGGTTGTTGAGCGGAGCGAACAGGGGGGCGAAGCCCGACTAGTATATATATATATATATATATATCTGTGATTTGAAAGAAACTCGTCTCTTTTCGTAGCTTTTCAAAAGTTGGCAACTGAAATCGCTGAACTTTGTCCAACAGAAGACCCTAACATCTACTATATTTCAGCATGTATCAATGAGGATGGAGAATCAGTAGGTGCAAAAGGATGCCTATATAATTATTATAAAGAAGTCCGTGCAGCTCTACGATTAACTGGATTTCTTTGTGGGAAAAAAGAAAATTCAACGTCGACTGAGACAACAATTAATAGTAAATATATAGTTTCAGTTAATAATTTTTAAAATGATTATTTATATTTTATTTCTAACAAATATTTACATGTTTATTTTATAGGTGACGCCGTTGATGATATTGATTGTTTAACGCAATATGATCAACAAAAACATCAATTACCAGACGTTTTAATTTAATGGGGAAAGACGTACAATGGCAAATCGCCGATTGGCGGCGCAGAACGCGGAGGCGGATCCGCGCGTCCCCATTGACGCAGAGGCCGTGATGAGGGGCCTATTGCTCGCCTTCGAAGGTCTAGGTCGCGCTGAAGCGACCCCACCACCCTTGGTCGTCATTTCGAGCGAGACGGCCACCGGCGCTCTTGACGTCCGCATTCGGCCTCCGCCGGACGAGGATCCCGAGCGACAGCGTAGATGGTGAGGTCCAGCCCGCCGAAAACGGCCGCGCAGGGGAAGTACGAGCCCAGGAGAGCGCAGCGCGCGCGGACGTGACCGCGCAGACGGAGGAGGAGGTCTCCTCCCATCGCGCTGAGAAGAGCGTTGCTCACACAGCGCTCAAGAAGACCCTGGCTGAGCGATGGGATGAGCTGTTGGCACAGCTCCAGGAGGCGCTTGTGCTGGATCGCGCCGCCTTCCTCACGTGGTAACATTTCTCCAATACGGTCCCCTTCGCGCGAGAATTTTACCACGAGTGGGAAACTCTCGTAGTAGAACGGCACAAGGAGATGGCTGCTGTAGACGCGCTACGACCCACCAGGAGAGAGCGACGGAAGGCTGAGACAGCCACCGAACAAGAGCGCGAGGAGGTAGAGCGCGCGCGAGAAGAGGAACGCCGAGCACAGGCGAAGATCGTCGCCGCCGAGATGAAGAGGAGCGACGCGGAGCTACGCGCGCGGCGCTCGACCCTATCTCTGGCCCCCGCGTCGTCATCTGCGCCAGCGTGACCAGGTGGCGATTTTTTGTCTCACTTACTCTTAAAGAACGTGACGTCATTTACGTGTGGGTGAGAATGATAGAAGATCACCACCTGGTCACCCTGATCCGCCCAGCGCCTGGCCGATCGGTCGTAAAGACCACGCTGGGGACATGATTACTGTGTGACCGTCCAGGGGTGTCGCGCAGCGACAGATGTCCCGACAAGGACCTACACCGGCGCGCCAACAAGGAGTGAGAAGAGCGGTACTGCGACGCCGATTTTATACCTTATAAACTTACTTTCCTTTACTTACTCGACGAACGTCCCCCCTTCAGGAGCACACATCGAGTCTGGAGGCAGAGCGACCAGAGCAAAACACCCGGAGGATATTCTGCGTCTGGACGGGGGGTGTAACGAAATTATTCCAGCGACGAATAATTTCGTCACGAGAAATAGCGCAAGGAGCAGGCTGCGTGTAGTGTTAAGTCGGAACGTAAATACGCCGAGGATCTTCTCGGTAGGACGAGGAAGCGCCGAGACGGTCGTCGCTGCCAAAAACGGGCAGTGCCGCTTGTGTCTTGGCCGAGGAAAATGTCCGTAAGCAAAATACGAGCCGAGCTTCTGTCCGTAGTGTGTATGTGAGAAAGTGCCAGTGCGAGACAACACGAGCAGGACAGAGAGCTAGAGGTCTCAAGGGCTCTAGCTCTCTCCTGCTCGGGTTGTCTCTCAAAGTAAGTGCTGTGCGCAGTCAAAATTAGAGTGGACGAGTGAGAGAGAGAGTAAGAGTGTGTGTGGAAGTGAGACTACGGGAGCCGTGCAGATAGACGTGTGTGCGCGACAAACCTCGTCTGATTCTGCAATAGCGGCCGACGGCACCGTCGAGCACACGCGGAGCTCGCGCCGCCGGACATAATACGCGAGGGCACACCGACTCTAGCTGCGCAGAAGTGTTGTTCTGTGCAGCGCCTGTGCCTGGCGAGCTCGTAATCAACAAGGCTTAAATTCAAAGTTCGGCTTCGCGAACTCAATATTTGTCAACGGTTTTTCGGGTTGCAGCATCCCCGGGAAGTCATTTTAGATTGACTCCCGCGGCATCGTGTACCAAGGTACGAGCAGCCAGAAATATAGCGAATTGCTATTTAGAAAACTGTTACAATATATATCTATATCTTCCTATACTATATAGTTCTAACCACATTTGCTTACGACCTAGCCGTTCCCAGTCCGCTTCCCCCGCTCCACCCTGCTACCCATCCACTTCCCATCTGCTCCGCCCGCTCCCCAAAATAACGTAAAATGTCTCTAGAAGCCATAGTTTTTTATGGAGCTGTTCTCCCATCCGCCCCCCACTCGGCCAGGCACCGCGTCCGATCCCCTTAATTATTGGTCGTAGCCGCTTCTAACTCCGCTCCCCTTTCGCTCCACACTGCGTTCTCCCTTCTCCCATCATCCACTCCCCCAGCCGCACCCCATTCGCGACCCTTTCAATCCTCAAAAGGAACATTTTTAAGCCGTACCCCCGCTCCTCAGCTGTATTTCAAAGAAATACTGAAAAAAAAATCTTGTTTTATTTGTTTATTGGTTAAGCTAGAAAATCATTATATATAAATTTAAACAAAGAAAATGAAACTAGAGATTACAAGTTTTACGTTGCTTTTTTCAGAATGAAAAATATTTAATATATCAAAAGTTATAAAAGTTTAAAGTTAAGCAACAAAAATTGATGAATTGACAGGCTTTAACTTTATACATATTTTGATGCATTTTCGTTGCTTAACTTTAAACTGTCATAACTTTTGATACATTTAATATTTTTTAGTTATGAAAAAGCAACGTAAAACTTATAATCTCCACTTCTATTTTCTTCTTTTACAATTATTTATAAGGATCTAGCAGTAGTAACGGCTCCAAATTTGAAATAATCAGTTGGAAGTAGCAGTAATGAAGCAGACGTAGTTCAGCGGCCTTGCAGTTCATGCAGTGTTGGTGACAGTGAGACTGATACCTCAGCGCTTCTATGATTTAGCGCGTTGCCTCCACAAAAGAATAATCGCAGTTGATGACGGTTTATGGCTCACCAACGCCTGTTCAGCTGGCTGGTTTTTGTGGTAGCAGGCATTTCGGCTGATGAAAAATAGCTTCTGGCTCATAGAACACCACTGAAGTTCGTATGTACTTAGGCGAAGAGCTTGAGAGCCGGCAGAGCTACCTTCCTATAAAAAAATCACTTCCAAGAGTGAAGCTTAAATCAATAAAAAGCTCTGACAAAGCAGGAGCAAGTAAGAGACGTGCGACTTACCAGACAGCCAGCACCAGAGACGTAGAGATAGAAACGTAGAGACAAAGATGGAGAGACAGATACATAGAGACAAAGTCGGAAAAACAGAGACGTAGAGACATAGTTGCAGATACAGAGGCAGGGATGTAGAGACAGAGTCAGAGAGACAGAGACGTAGAGACAGACAAAGAGTGACAGAGATGTAGAGAGAGAGATAGAGAGAGAGAGAGAGAGAAACTGGGGACAATAAGTAGAGGCAGACGTAGAGACAGAGCCGTTGAGGCAGAAACGTAGATACAGAGACGGGAGACAGAAAAGTAGAGAAAGAGACATATACGCAGAGACATAAAGTAAGTACAAAGACGTAGAGACAGAGACGTAAAGACTGGGACGTAGAGACCGAGACGTAGACACAGGAGCATAGAGACAGAAGCATAGTGACAAGGACGTAGAGACAAAGATAGAGACTGGAATAAATAGATATAGAGGTTTAGAAACTGAAATATAGATGCACATACATATAGACAGGTAACCTCTTTTTACCATATCTTAACAGGAAATACTATACGCGACTTAAATACGCGAATATCATATTTTTGTTTCGGGTATGTTGAAAAAATAGTATACGTACTACTGGACCAAAATGAGCAAGTTTTTCCCTCCGAAGATGCGTAATATACTATTCTTGAGGTATGATAGACCACTGTATACAGTACATGCTCAATGGAAAAATGATATTTCTTTGATAAAATAGAAACACACTAAATTTAACATATTATATTCTAGATTCCAATTAAAATATTCTCAAATTTCTAATTGGGGTTGACCAGCGGAGCGAGTAGGGGGTACCCCCTAGTATATATATGTATACGGCTAATTTCATGTCAACTGAGCAAGGTGAAAATTTTAAAATTGCACAAAATTTGTAGCCACTTAGTTTTTTATGAAAAAAACTTGTTCCTAAATTTTTAGAGCAATATTTCAGTAATTACAAAAGTTATTGTATATCAAAAATTTTTATTTTTTTGCAATTTTTGGTGAATACTCAACTTTTGCCATTTTTATACTCAAAATCCTGATACTTTTTGTACAGAACATTGATTGGGAAAAAGTCTGCATTTTACTTCTAGAATGTAGACATATTTTTTATGACCCTTTTTGAAAGTCTCTGATTAGCTGCTTTTCAGTGTACCGTTATCAAAAAAATAGAGTTCTACGTATGAATATTTTTTATTTGACAAATTTTTTTCTGATTCTGCATTATAAATCCTTCAACATAAGCCCTAAACCAAGATAGAAAACGTCTACAGAAAAAAACTATGAATTTTTAAAATATGTAAAAATAGTGAAAAAACCCTCTTTTTGACATGACTAGCGGAGTCAAGTTTACTTATTACTGACTTTCATGTGTTTATTCCACAGAATTTTGTTTTTATGCTGCTTCTTTGATAGAGTATGATTATATTTTACACCACAGCTGTAAAATATAATCATAAAAACTAGTCGGCTTGGTGTTCTTTTACTCTTGTATTTAAACTACGTGAAGTTTGACTGGCAGCAAGTCATGCGGCGTATACAAACGTATTTGTAACGTATTTGAAACTGAAATGGTTTTTGTTGAACTCTTTACTGCGTAAGTGTTTATCTTGTTAAAAAAATCTGTTGTATGTATTTTGAGGGTCAGAATAGCGGTTCCCATTAAAAAAAAACACTTTGACCTTGAAATAACTTCGCGTTCAAGGTCAACGTCGTTGGTACCATTAAGTGGCCCCTTTTAAACCCTCAAACTTTTGTATTTATAATCTTTTCCTCCGAGTACATCTTTTGCCAATTTCTGGGGGTAAGCAATGAAAATGGGATATCTTGTAATAAACAAATACTTGTTTTTAAAACAAATGATATATACTTTGTTTCACCAAGAAATTCGAAGTAGTTTCTGAGAAATATAGGAAAAACTGTTTTTAGGGGTGGTCTAATATTTTTTCATGTACTGCAGCAGATAACAAAATGATGAAAAACGGTAAGGCACCCCTGGGTACCTTTCTTTGTGAGTATTTTAAATTATGTTGATTTCTCTTTTAAAAAGAGTGAATTATATGTGTGTGCTACAAATTTCAATATTTTGTATTAGATTCTATACTTTTCAATTATTTGAAAACAAATAATTTTTTTTCAAAATTTTGGGATGTAATTTAAATGATTAGGAAATATATTATAGAATTTACATTTTATTCAAAATTTACAAAGGTCTTTACAACGCTTATTACTATGTCGAATATTTGCGAGTTTCTGGAATTCTATTCTAATCCTTTAGACAAAATTCTGAAAAAATTGGAATAGTATAAATCTTTATGGGAAATCGTGACGATAAGTTAAATAATAAAGTAGTGTATCTTTTGATTGATTAAACATACGTGTACATAAATCGGATAGATTCTTAGGAAAGGAACATATTTTCGTTTCCAAAAACATATTCTAATGCCTAAACATAATCTGTTACAGACATGATATTCTTTCTCGAAAAAGAAGCTTTATATTAGATTCAAATATCTGTAAGTTTTTGTACATATATAAATAATAAAAAATTCAATTTCAGCATTATCCACTGGACAAATGTATTGTAATTCTCATGAAGCCATATGTAGTAATCAGGAATGCATACCTAAACATTATATTTGCGATAATAAACCTGATTGTTCTGATGGATCTGATGAAGTGCGCTGCGGTGAGTCTTTAATATTTATACTTCATATGTTTTGTTAACGGTACTATACCAAAAATTTTTAAAAGCTCTAATTTTTTAATCAAATTTTTTAATTATTCGTGTTGTTCAAAGTCAAAAAATAGTTAATCCAAGCACAAACTTGGACAGTAGCTATATTCGCTTCTTGGTCTGGTGTTGTCGTAACGCTGCAGCGTTCCATGGAATCCTGCGAGTCTTTTTTCTGCTGGTTGGTCGTTGGAACAATGTATCGGTTCACCAGAGGAAACCAAGAATGTGATGTTTGGTCGGCTGCTGACGGTTTCTATACTCGACGAAAAGATGAAAAGATAACATGCCGGAAGCCCCCGTTAGAGTATAATAGGCTGTAACGTGCATACCAGTTTTTTACTTCCTGTGATATTCTGAAATAACCCGCGTTCTGCGTCAATGACCTAAGGTAATCTGTTGCAAAACTCCAAGCCATAACCGATTCCAACTTTTCTACTTGGAAAAACGGGGTTCCTAAAATGGTGTCCTCTAAAATCAGAGTGTAAAGCAAGGAGATAGACCGTGAAACTTATGATGGTGATAAAAAATTTTCGTATCTACTATTCCTAATGTCTCGTCAGGGCCAGTGGAGATGCCGGTTATTTCTAAGACATGTCATAAGTCTATTGTGACTGTTGCAGCAAGTGAGCTACTTTTTACTGTTTGAACTCTTTTTTTTCAACGGAGGTAACGAAAATCGCTGAATTTGTAAGTTAAATTATTAACTCCCTTCACTTGGTCGATAAATTTTACGCTCGTCGATGAAGAAAAAATGGAAAATAGCAAGGGAGCAGGCTGTGTGGTGGGGGGAGGGGCAGGGCTTAAAAAATTAATTATAATTCAAAAATATTATCCAATGACCTTTATTAGAATATTTTTAAGAGAACTGAGAATACATAACAAAAAAAACGAATAAAGAAATCGTATGAGTCGTGCGCTCTCTGAACTATATATGCGACCCAAGCGGCTGGCACACAGTGGCCAAAACCTATGAAAATTGGACGAAATTCAGGCTCGCCTAGGGATTTTGACAAATCGCAAAAAAATACATGGAAGTACTACACAACGGAGTAAGCTTGAAGTCTGGGTACCGCTTTCTGACTCATCTATTAGTGGTATAATTTTTTTGAAAATTGTTCACTATATTCACTCATGGCAACTAGGAAAATATTTAATTCCTTAGCTTTACAACACGTATACCCATATTTTTTACGTATTATAACAATAATGCGTGTCGCTTTGAATATTTTTACTTTTTATCGCGTTTTTAAGGGACAATTCTAAATTTCGATTTTTGAACTTTACTGAAAACATTACACTTCTAAGGCCATAAGTCTAATAATAAATTATATAATGTTACTTTCGTTTCATTTTAATCCGTATAATCTGGATCTAGATTACGTAGGTCTGACTGAGCCTGACGCCGCACCAACGCGTGCTCTCGTCATACTCTCGTTGAGACTCATATCACTGCCAGAAGGCTGGTTTGAGGTTCTTTCACCTAGATTCCGTAGTATGGCTTCATTCCCTGCTAGGCGACGTCTTCGACCGCTTCCTCGGGGCAACATCCCAGTTGCCATAGCGAAAGTTACATCGTGCTCTGGTGCCGACGCCGGTGGCACTCCGTGTTGGTTGTGAGTACGGCAGTCATTTGGTAGGATTTCTAGCTTTTGTTGAAAACGATCGAATGTTAATTCTCCAAACCCACTTGCAGTTATTATCTGATAACAGTTGGATTTTTGCCTCACTTGCTTAAACTGATATGGTAGTATACACTTTCAATGTTTATAAGTAGAACGTTCAAGGTTATTCCGCACACTCTCGTACAAAATTCTAGTTTACCGTCGACCTCTTCTTCATATATTGTCTGGACCGCCCAAGGTCTAGGTTAAAATTTTAGAATACTTAAGATGAAAAAGATCCTGAATCAATTAAGAAATTTATGGAACAAATATTTTAGGAAGCTGAATGATCTTTTGTTATTGTTGTAAGTACGGACATAAATTTAAAGTTTGATTTATATTTTTGGTGAAAGAAACTTCTTGTAAACTTGCTAGATTTTAAGTAAGAAAATCGCGAAATTACAATTTCAGAAAATCATAACTTCGTCAATTAATATTTTTCAAGAGCAGTACAAAAGACCTTTATTCTTAAAATATAGTTTATACTTTTATAAAAAAAAATATATTTGAATGCAGAAAATGATATTTATTTTAATTGTTGAAATAATTGTTTAAACAACTGAGTAAATTCGTTTAAACAATTACTTTCTTGTTTATTTTGATCCGTATAATCTAAATTTGTAAGTCATTCGTCACAAAATGCTCTCCAATTGTAAATAAATTATATAATGTTACTTTTTTGTTTGTTTTGATCAGTATAATCTAGATCTAGATTATACACACCAAAATGAAACGAAAGTATCATTGTATAATTTATTATTAGACTTATGGCCTTAGAAGTGTAACATTTTCATTAATGTTCAAAAGTCGAAATTTAGAATTGTCCCTTAAAAATACGATAAAAAGTAAAAATATTCAAAGTGATACGTTTTATGGTTATAATACGTAAAAATATGGGTATACGTGTTGTAAAACTATGGAATTAAATATTTTCCTAGTTGCCGTGAGTGAATATAGTTAAAAATTTTCAAAAAAATCATGCCACAACTCACTTAAATACGAAAATTAAAAAAGTGAATAATGGATGAGTTAAAAAGCTATACCTGGAAGATTACTTCGTTGTGTAGTACTTCCATGTGTTTTTTTTACCATTTGTAAAAATTCCAAGGCGAGCCTGAATTTCGTCCAATTTCCATAGGTTTTGGCCCATTGTGCGGCAGCAACACAGTGGTGGTGGCGCTCGCTCGCCGACTTCCTCTCGGATGCAACGCGTCTGACACCAGAAGGACTGCTTCGCTACCAGAAAGCGTTTTCCGTCCACTGCCTTGCATCGAAACAGCCTCTCTGTTTTCACATTTCTCCGATCTACCTGATGTACAGTAATCATGTAAGTTCTTATTTGGAGAATTTGAGTTTCTTTTTCATTCTTCTCCATTCAAAATTTCTTAACAGGGCTACTTACAGTTCGCCTCTGCGGGATGACCATGCAGAGAACAGTGCAACCTGTGTAACGACTTCTGGTATTTCGAGTTATTAGCGAATATCGTGCCATATCACTAGGCAACGTTACTTTTTGCAAGAATAACCCTGATATAGGTACTACCCAAAGAAAAAGCCAATGAGCGAGAGCGAAAACAGCAATAGGACGAACCGACCACCCAGCTAGATATCAAAAGAGAAGCCCGCGCAGTCCTACTGCGAGAGTGGGAAGTCGAATGAGGTATATACTTTATGGGTATGCTGACAAATTTGTTTATTACGGACGTATAAGAGTGGATATCGCGAGAACGTAGGGGGTTTAACTACTGACAAAAGAAGGCAGGCAGTTGTTCGTCATTTTCATCGGCCCATATGTTAATTTAGGAGGTAAAAACTAGATTGTCAATTGTACACAGGGTGGGGAAATAAGATGGAAAAACCTGATTATACTTTAAGAGAAGCTACAATTTCAAAACCTTTACAGTGATTTTTTTGAAATTTTTTCCATTCTTTTATATAGACATATCAGTTTACGAGCCTAAAGTCAAAAATAGACCTTTATAAGGTTCAATTTAAAAATTTTAAATAAAAACCTTGATTTTTTCTTATAGATTCCAATTATACAGAAAATTTTACGCCCGAACAGGATGTCGCATGTTAGTTCAATAGTTTACATTTCAAATCCCAAAATGTGCCCGAAAAATGAAAAATTTTTTTTTTAAACTTATCAAATTTCATAAATCTCATTTGATTTTTCTTGATTTTCTACTGTTTTTTTCTTAAAACTATTATTAATATTTAAAAAAAATGATTGTATCGTATAGTTTTTCTTACTGAATCTAAAAATAATTTGAAGTTCTATTAAAAATTTTTCTGAAGAGACAATTAACAAACAGCTGAAACTTTATTATTACTGTTATTATCATTATATTATCATTAGATGATGCATTATGAATTTTTATTAATTATTTTTCGTATTCTCGTCATTGTATTATGTCCCAATAAGTCATATCTTATTATATTGATATGCCCATAACTATAAAATTTTATTACAAAATAACTGATTTACTATGTTTAGAGCGTTCATTATTTACATAACTATTAATCATGTTAATAATAATGATAATAACAATATTAATGATATATGGTCATTTATTTGTCACTACAAATGCGGAAACTACGATTGTTTATTATACAAGGAGAAAATATTTGTGTAAAAATTATTACATTCGTCTCTTAAAAAGTTGCGAAATCAACAAGTCAAAGTACAGCAAGTTTCCCTCCTTCCGAAACAAATTGAACAAAAGAAAATTCTGAAATAAATACCCAAAATGTAAAGTAATGATTAAAATTTACTTTTTAAAAAAGTATAAACAAAGCCTATAAAATTTCTCTAAAAACAATTTAAATAAGAATAAAATTGAAATAACAGTTTTGATACACGAACAAATTGAACAAAAGAAAGTACTGAAATCAATACCCAAAAAGTCAAGTAACCATTATTATTAAAATACATTACATAAAATCTTTTATGACAACAATTTACATTCGAGCCCCATTTAAATAGCCGTATTTAATAAACATACAAATTAAACAAACGAAAGTTGTGAAACCAATATCGATAAAGTCAAGTATTCATTATTTTTGATAAAAAATTACGTTATTGTTTGTCTAACAATATCTTTTGCATTATTAAATAATAAGCTATTGATTGTTCTATGATCAATTGGCATCTACTATACGGCTTCTCATTTTACTTATATTAAATACAATCTTTAAAAATATTTTCTTTATAATCATGCTTTTATTCTGATGATATACGTAGATTTTTTTTACACATTATAAGAATTTTTTTATTGTATAGAAGTAGTGATAAACATACCTGCCGGACTCCGCCTTTAATAGTCATGCAACAATAATTTGAAATATACTTCAAATACAGGAAAAGAAACATTATCATATAGCACGGTAATATACTCTAACTTGGCTTTGTTTATACTTTTTTAAAAAGTAAATTTTAATCATTACTTTACATTTTGGGTATTTATTTCAGAATTTTCTTTTGTTCAATTTGTTGCGGGAGAGGGGGGAAAGAGAGAAACTTGCCGTAGTTTGACTTATTGATTTCACAACTTTTTAAGAGACGAATGTAATATTTTTACAGTGTTAATTTTTCCCAATCGAATTCATAACTCTAGAAAGACAATTTATATTTATAAAAAGCTTCGAAAAGCAATCTTTTATATAATCTTTGCTATAATTTACTTAAAAAATATTCAAAAACATCAGTACCAGTTAATTTGACAATATAAAATTATACAATAAAAGTACACCAACTGAGACATATGGTAAAAAGATAAAATTTATTGAAAACTCTATTATTAAAATATTTAAATATCAAGGTTTCTATTACAATAAAATCAAGATCAATTCACTACGGAGTGCAAGATCTGGACTCCGTCATTGGCTACCTAGAACACCTAGACGACGAATTTAATGTGTAAAATCACCTACAGGCAAAAAACTACGGAGCGCACCACCTAGTCTCGATCATCGGCTACCTCGAGTGTTCGTAAATTTTGGTAATAATTTTATTATTATTTTGGTGCTATCATCTTGCATAATTTACTAGTGAATTTCGTCAACATACTTGACGAAGTACTTGATGTGATTCAACACCTGGAGGCAAAAAACTATGGAGCGCACCACCTAAACTCCGTCATCAGCTACCTTGAACACCTAGACGACGTACTTATTGTGTTAAAACACCGAGAGGTAAAAAACTACAGAACGCACCACCAAATTCCGTCATCGGCTACCGCAAACACCTAGACGACGTACAGGATGTGTTTCAACATCTAGAGGCAAATAACTATGGAGAGTACCACCTAGACTCCGTCTTCGGCTACCTCGAACACCTAGACGACTTTCTTAATGTGTTAAGACACCTAGAGGCAAAAAAACTATCGAGCGCACCACCTAGACTCCGTCACGGCTACCTCCAACACCTAGATATCTTGAAGGAAAAAATATAACTACTTTCGAATATTTAAATTTTACCGCTGCTTGTGTCGCATGTGCCCTGCAACAGCAGGACGTGGAAGTTACTAGAAAATATAGTGGCGACTATCTGAATCTAGTGGTCACTAGCAGAATTCAGTAGCTGAAAATAACAATGAAGAATAAACAGAGAAAAAGAAAATGAGACGGCCAATATTAAAACACGAAATATCTTTTGATATAACGTGTAGGACAACATGGAAATTGGATTTATAGGAAGCTAGGAAAAGTATGAAATATGTATAAAAATTATTTTGCAAATAAAACAATAAAAGTATGAATGAAAAGTATTAGAACGAGAATTTGTTCCCGTGTATATGTAGCACGGTACGTCCTCAGGCTTGTTACTCTGACTTGGCTTCAGAGTCTAACACCGCGTCTCCCTCTGGT
This sequence comes from Torymus tubicola, assembly GCA_035583055.1. Taxonomy (NCBI): domain Eukaryota; kingdom Metazoa; phylum Arthropoda; class Insecta; order Hymenoptera; family Torymidae; genus Torymus; species Torymus tubicola. The sequence continues at coordinate 13,261 of JAWWEQ010049058.1, forward strand.
TGTTCAAGATCGGGTCGGCTTGATGTCGTCTGAGGTGGTGTAGGTGGTTCCGTTCTCGGTGAGCAGCAACGTGCACTGGCCGATCTCTTTAGCCAGATATGGGTCCCTGCGATGGAGTGGGGTGAGCCAGCGTAGGAAAGGCATTCTTAGCCCGCCTTCCGATACAGAGGCGTGGAAGTAGCCTACCGATATGTCATTCGGCAAAGCCATCCATTGCCTCACAAAGGCACTCACCATCTTGCGAGCGTTGCGGATGTCGCTGATGTTAATTCCCCCCAAAGCTGGGTGATAGTAAATTTTGGGGAGTGCACCGTACTTGAGTAGAAGCTGTAGTCCAACCGGCGAGTCGGCAAGTAGTACTAGATCATCAGCGAAGACCATAGCACGAACAGTCCTAGTGTTGTTATAAGTGGACTGCATTCCTGTGGAAGTGAGCTGAGCAGATGATCTATAATCAGATTGAATATCACAGGTGATAGGGGATCCCCCTGCTTCACTTCTCTTGTTACTTTAATTGGATGTGATGACCAGTTCGTGCCCGATATCGTCGTGGTGCTACTGGCGTAAAGATCCTTGAGGTAGCGGATTAGAAGAGGAGGGAGGCCAGCTGCTTCCGCTGCATCCATGATAGCACTGTGTCCTGTGAAAGGCTCTCTGCTGATCGTCCATCTCAATCATGGCGTCTATTCTTTGCGCTAGAATCTTGTGGAGAACTCTAGCGAGAACGGAGGAGATGGAGATAGGTCTGAAGTCTGCTGGCAGAGTGGCTTGAGATTTCTTGGAAATGAAGATGGTCCTGGATACTGCCAGGTGCTTGGGCAGCCTTTCGCACCAGAGTATAAGATTAAAAATCCGAGTGATGATATTCAGAGGGATGGCTCGGCACCGATGAGCTTCCAGACCATCAGGCCCCGGTGAGACGGCCAGAGACGGTTGTGCTGCTCGGATAACCTCCGGTTTGATTGGCCTCGCAATGGAGTCGTGGACGGTGTCGTGCACCAAATTTTCGGTAAAATAATGTAGATTGCAAAGTCGTGGTTTTATTACCAATAAAACTCTTTATTAAATGTCATTTCAATTGTTACAAGC
>JAWWEQ010049059.1:0-14340 GCA_035583055.1 Torymus tubicola
CAGATGAATTTACTTCGCGCACGCCGCGTGTAAAACAGCTACTTCGCGCACGCAAAACATGCATGAGAAAGCGAGTGTCACACACTGCGTTAAAAAAAATAGAGTTCGATACACGTGTGCGAAAAGGGTAATCATTGACGAAAATCATCCACTTCGCACACTTGTATCGAAATGTACTATTGTCTAATCTTAATATTGTGGGAATCTAATCCCCCTTGTGCCTGTGCAGTATTTAAATTTTAGAGTATGAGGAATAAGTATTGTCACTTTAAAATATCTGGCATATTCTCGATGCTGAGCTTACTTTAACGAGAATCAAGTCTTACGCAATATTTTGAATATAAAGGCCCGGGTGTGAAGCTTAACTATTTATCCCCTTTCAATATCCTTAAAATTGAAAACATAGAGTTAGGATTTGTCAAATAGCTATGGTGCTACCGGCAGGTCAGAGTTTTAATGTCAGAGCACGCGGCGACTTCAAAGTTCACGCATATCTCTCTTTTAAATATCCTTAAAGTGTCAAATATCTATCTTCCGTTTCGCGAAAATCAAGTTGCACTCGCGCCTCCCAGCGATTACACATTTTTAATGTTAGTGCCTGGGGCGATTGTGGGGTTTAAATAGAGATTTCTTTTAAATGTCTTGAATGTAACCGTACTTTGACGAAAATCTTATCGCGTTTGCCTCTATCCACACTTCCTTATTTCTAAAACAAAACTTGTTATCCTTTGTGATGCGGCAAATTTACTGTCCCCGCGCCGCGCCACTATACTCGCCCTGAGGGCTATTTATCACAATCCGACAAATTCTCTTCCGATCAACTCTTGCGTTTAACGCGGCCTATTGTTATATGAGGGCGCCCGGTCACGTTAATCTCTGGCTGACACGGCTGCTCACTGGCACGGCTCCTATCTCTGGCGCGAATTCGTATTCCGACGGATGACCTGGGGGCGGTCGCAACCCTCGGCGGCAAAACCTCCTGTGAAACTAACCGAAAATTGCGCGACACAAATAAGACACAACACCGGGATAAAGGAACGGCATGCACGTATATTTTGTATTTCCCAACACCACACAAAAAAAATAATAACCGAAGAATTAATTTTGAAATCACACTTGTACTTTATTTCCGCACACTCTTCCGATTATACAGATCCGCCGCGTCACAATTTTACGTCGGGGAGCGAACAGGCTCGCCGACACGTATTCACACTCACCGCTATGCTGTGGTTGCACAGGTACACTTTCGTGGTTCGGTGGCGCTTTACAATGTCGACGTACGTCATGCTGGTTCCCTAGCCTCTCCTTAGCAACACGATTTACTATTCGTGACAACTAACTCTAACTCGCACACAACAAAAACTCGTGCTTAACTTGCTACAACTATTCTAACTCTCAAAAAAAACTCGCAATTCAAACTATGTTACTCTCGCTTACAATGTTCACGCTCAGCAGACAATGGCTGACTAATCGAGCACACGACATGTGCTCGCTCACTTCCTTCTTCTCCAATCACTACGGCTATCGCTATCTTTCGCGCTCTCGTATTCCCTAATGGCACATTACATTGCGTAATTAACGCAATGTAATAATTGTCGCTGTAGTCTTTCTTCTCACGCCCTTTCGGCCTATCACGCACGAGAAGAAGGCCGTTCGGCACGTTAATTCATCATTTACATGTTCGGAGGGCTAGGTCGGTAACTGTAGGTGCAACCGATCTGCCACCTCTTGCGCGCGCCATTTGAATGTATAATTCGTATTTAGGTTGGCACAGTGGAGGCGCACCTTAATGTGCCGTGCCTCCACTACTACGGCACGCTGATTCACAGCTTCCTCCTGGCTTTATCAGCATGCGGCTGCACGCGGGCAGCGCGCAGGCTGTCTTTGCACGGCATCGAACATCCCACTCCGGCGCATTCGCCTTCTCTCTCACTCTCATGTTTCGCACATACTCCTTTTCTCTCACCTACATGTGCGCAGGCATGGCACGCCGGCTGCAGCTATGCCTCTATCAGTCTCCCTACTCTGCTACGATTTCTCTCTTTCCCTTACGCTTGTGCGCTCGTTCTATCTCTCTCCATATCTCGTATACGGGCTCGCATATGCAGCGCGCAGGCTACAGCGCTGTACTTCTCTATTACTCTCCCTACTCCGGCACTCGCTCTCTCTCTCTCTTTTTCACTCTTCGAAGATCTGAAAATATGTGAAGACAAATGGAACGCATTGATACAATCCGGGCCCGATCTCACGAATCCGAAAAACCAGTACGGTGCTCTCACGACTGAGCAATAATGAGGCTGGCTCATGAGCTCTTCTTCTTCTTATTATCATTCTGCTAATGCGTCGGAAAAAGCGAAAACCTCAAATGACATTCGAACTGAGCCCGTGAAAGGGGATTTATTTAAGATTTTTTAAAATATGTTGTATGAAATTTGACATCGTACTCAGCTTTAACGGAAATGTGTGATCGCATTACTTGAATGTGAGAACGATCAAAGACTTCGATAATTCAGTAATTGTCATTTTTACATATCCTTATAGTATCTCATATCGGGGTGGTCTTTCGTGAATATCATATATTTATACACTTTCACCCCTACGTGGTGCGATTTAGAGTTACACAGATGTGAAATAGGAAGAAAATTGACTTTTTGAAAAAGCATTAAGCCTAAACACATGTGACGCGCGAAGTCCAAACACAAAAAAGGCTCTTACGCTGTGGCACTGTCTTTCTTTTAATAATTGCCTTGCATAAGTATTTTTTGGTTGGACTTGGAAATCTCCAGTGTAGGATTATCATAAAGAATCAGGTGTCTCATAGTTTCTTGTCTGCGTAAATTCACAAAAATTTATTTATCAAATTGGAATAACAATAATAATAAACTCTAGCAAGAATTATAATAATTTTTTTTCAGTGATTAAGTAGCTGGCATTCGTCAGTATTTTTAAAACACCGAACACGGAACATAACAGTAAGCGAAAAGCAGGCCAACATCTGCCAGTATCCTGTCTTTCTCACTCTCTTTCTCTCTCTCACTCTCGCTCTCTTTCTCTCGGAGGTGTAGAGCACGAAGTTGCACTAAAGGGACCAAATTGAAAATTAAAAATTATTAAGCCCCAAAATAGCCCGGGGATGCACGTTTCACATCGAAGGTACAAGACACGCAAGAGACCTGATTAAACCTCCAATAGCCTAGGAATGCGAATTTCCCGTAGAAGGTCTAGGGCACGCAGCTGGACCAAAAGAACTAAGTTGCAATTTACAAATTATTCAACCACAAATAGCCTAGCCATGCGACATCCACGTAACCGGTTTGTAGAACACAGACGCTCTAAAGACAGTAAACTGCTATTTAAAAGAGATCAAACCCCAAATAGCCTGGGAATGCAAGTTTCACGTACAAGGGACAAAGCGCGCAGACGGGCCAAAGAGACTAAGTTGTTTATTACAAAATTACAAATTATAAAAGCCAAAATCGACGCTCCTTACGAAGATTAACACCTCTTCTTCGCGCTCCGCGAAGAGTAGCACGTTTGGAATTAACTCAGCGAAGAGCAGCACGTTAGACATTTACTCAACGAAGAGTAGAACGTTTCGTCTTTCTTCGAGAAGACTAGCACGTTTGGAATTTTCTCCGCGAAGAGTACCACGTTTGTGCTTTCCTCAGCGAAGACTAGCACGTTTAGCCTCTGTGTGTATTTGTGTGCATATGTGTGTGCGAGTGGGTTGTTTAGGTGGGTGGGTGAGTGCCATAAGTAAAAAAGGATTATTTAGTACATTGATTTTACAACTGACTAAAGTTGTTAAATAATGGAAAGTTCGTAATTACAAAAAATCATAAATTTTACAACTTAAAGGTGTTTCAAAGGATCTTTTCAGAAAAAAATATTTGGATGGAAAAAATTTATTTATTTTATAGTAAATGAAATATTTTTTATTTTATTTTATAACTTTATTTTTTAAAGAATTGTTGTTTAAGCAATTAAGGGAAAACAATTTTTATACGGGGAAAACTTATTGCATACGGTGCGGCATGCAATGTCCGGACTAGAAGACTGAACGTGCTACTGTTCGCGGAGAAAATTCTAAATAGGCTAATCTTCGCGGAGGAAAGGCCAAATGCGCTAGTTTTCGCGGAGAAAATTCCAAACATGCTAGTCTTCGTGGAGGAAAAAAATGTGCTAGTTTTCATAAGGGGCGTTGAAATAGTTTGGCGATGCGAGCTCCACGTAGAAAGTGTGAAGCTGCTATGATTATTATTTAGTTTAGGTATGCATACAATTGTAGTCACGTAGAGCTTCACGAAGAAAGTGTGAAGCTGCTATGATTGTTATTTAGTTTAGGTATGCATACAATTGTAGACAATGAAATTAAAACTATATTTTTCTATAGCAAATCCGTGATCCGAAGATCTGATCCTTTCCTAGTAAGTTGCTAATTGAAAATTATTTAACCCAAAATAGCTTGGGGATGCTAGTTTCCCGTACAATATGTGGGGCACGTAACAGTCCGAAGGAACTAAGTTGCAAATTATAAATTATTGACCTCTGATAGACCGGCGACGCGAATTCCACGTCACAGGTTTGGGAATGCAGGCGGGATAAAGATACAAAGCACCTCATTAAGAAATTCTTAATCTCAAAATAGCCTGAAGAAGCGAGTTTCCCGAAGGAAGTGTGAGATATGCAAACGGGAAAAGAAACTAAGTTGCAAATACAAAATTACTAAACCCCGTAAAGCCTTCAGATGCGAGTTCCACGTAGAAAGCGTAAAGTATCCAAAGGGGAAAACGGATTAAGTTGAAAATAACAAATTCTTAAACCATAAATACCCAGGCTATGCGAGTTCCACGTAGAAGGTGTGGGGCACGCATACATGCCAAAAGAACTAAGTTGTAAATTGCAAATTATTAAACCCCAAATAGCTTGATGATGGAAGTTTTATGTAGAAGATGTGGGGCACGTAAACGGTCTGGAGATAGTAAACTGCCATTTAAAAAATCTGAACTCCCAAATGGCCTGGGGATGCGAGTTCTGTGTTGAGGGTGTTGGGCACTCAGCCGGCCAAAGGAACTCGGTTGCAAATTGAAAATTATTTAACATAAAATAGCTTCGAGATGCGAGTTCCACGCAGAAGGTATGGGGCAATAAGACAGGCCAAAGGAACCAAGCTGCAAATTGCAATTATTGTACCACAATCAGCCTGGCGGAAGTCCATATAGAAGGAGCAAGGCATGCAGACGGGACAAAGGAACTAAGTTGCAAATTGCAAATTATTAAACCACATATAGCGTGTCAAAGCGAGTTCTACGTAGTAGGTGTTGGGCACGCAGACGGGTCAAAGGAACTAAGTTGCAAATTGCAAATTATTATACCACAAATAGCCTCGCGAATCGAGTTCCACGTAGAAGGTGTGGCGCACGTAGATGGTTTGATGAGAACAAGCTGCCATTTAAAAAATCTGAACTCTCAAATAGCCTGGAGATGCGAGTTCGACGTAGAAGGTGTGGGGCACGCAGAGGGGCCAAAGGAGCGTAGTTGCACATGACAAATTATTCGACTACAACTAACCTCGCGGATCGAGTTCCATGTAGAAGGTGTGGGGCACGTTGACGGTATGATGGCAGAAAAGTGCTATTTAAAAATTCTGAACTCTCAAATAGTCTAGAGATATGAGTTCGTAGAAGGTGCAGGGTACGCAGACCAGCTAAAGGAATTAAGTTCAAAATTGCAAATTATTAAACCACCAATAGCCTGACGATGCAAGTTCCACGTAGAAAGTGTGGGGTATGCAAACGGAAAAGAAACTAAGTTGCAAATTACAAATTATTAGACCACAAATAACCTGGCGATGTGACCTCTACATAGAAAGTGTAGGGCACGTAGATGGTCTGAAGAGTGAAAACTGCTATTTAAAACTTACAAATAGCCTGGAAATGCTATTTCCACTGGACATGCGAGTTCCACGTACAAGGTGTGGGATATGCAAATGAGAAAAGAACTAAGTTGAAAATTTCAAATAGTTAAACCATAAATAGCCTGGCGATGCGAGTTCGACGTAAAATGTATCTCTAAACTAATTATTAATCATTTCTTTTTTTCAAACGACGACGACCATTCTGGAGCGAACTAAATCGTAGCACACTTTTTTTCTTTTCTCTGAAAGGTATTTAAATTACCTATATTTTCATTTCTTTAAATTTAAAATGTCTTTACTCTGGCATTTGTTATTAATAAAAACTTTTTTATTTTTCAAAAATTAATATCTCAAAAAATATTTTATATTTTAACTTGAAATTTTAACCCGTTATTACACTAATTGAAGGCTATATGTGATTAAAATTTCAAGAGATTATCTTCATTTGTTCCTCACAAAAAAAAAATTATTATCCAAAAAACGATTTTGAATTTTTACTTTTTTCGATTTTTTCATATCTTACAGCCATTATTACATAATATAATAAAATTTTCTTAAAAGGTATTTAAATTACCTATTTTTCCTTTCGCCCTTGATTTAAATAACAAACTTAATCACATCGAGTTCCTAAAAAAGCCTCTACTACCGACTGTCACTATTTTAAGAGAGCAATACCATACTTAGAACTTAAAGATACGTAGTAATATTTTACATATTTTCAAAATAAAATGAAGAAAAATCTCTCAATCAATAAACGTTATTATTTTTCTTTTTTTCTCAAATCTACAGTAAAATTTTAATTTTTAATTTCGCCTACTTTACTTTTTCCCCTCTCAGCAACATAAATTTCAAATATTTTCTATTATTCGTAAAATAAATAATCTGTTATCAAGATCCTCACCCGTCCCTGTACAAGGCTACGAGCTTTGTACCTTAACGGAACTTGATAGCTTAATAAGTTTCTGTGTTAACTTAGTAAGTATGATCAAGAATGTCCTTTGGAGTCCCTACCCTGGCGGAACACACTACGTCGTCGGATCCAGGATATGTGTCAACTATTTAGCCTTTTCTTCAATCGTTTTGCTGTGTCTGAAAATCTACAATAAGCACAAGGTTGTGTACCTTTAGCGGTTCAGTATCTTCGAACCATTTTAGGCGGGCTATTATTGCCGGTAGATAGTACCAGAGCCACCGTTCCAGAACCCGTCCGCGAGATGTTGCGCGAGTTTCTATTGTCGTCTTGTGTCCAATGGCTGTAGTTCGAATAATCCGAAATTAAGAACTCCTGACGAGGCACCAATCAAAATGTGGTTGTACGTAAGCGCCTTGCCGTCTTGAGGATCAACAGACATGTGCATCAGTGGACGTGAATTGACCGAGTGTTTTATTTCGGTGAATACCGCATATAACACTTCTTCTTGAGGATCTTAGACATGCAATACCACGTGCAACGTCAATTTTACAGAGTGGGTTATTCTTTCCCAGGTACCTCTCATGTAAGGAGCTTCAGGGGAATTAAAGTGCCATTACATAGTCTTCTTGTTTTTCTCTGTCGATGGCGGCGATAACTTCCTTTAGTTCTTCACATTCTCCCCTAAAGTTCGCCCCGTTGTCACTGTAAAAGGCCTTAGTTGAGCCCCTCCGCGTAGCTAGTCGCTGTAGCGCCATGATAGTCAAGCTTGAACTCAATCTGCTTGCCAATTCCAAGTGGATGAACCGCGTGGTCAGGCACGTGAACATTACGCCCCAACGTTCGTCTCTTCGCCAACCGATCTTCACCCATAATGGCCGAAAATAGTCCATGCCGCAGTGACTGAACGACCGTTCCTTGTATGCTAAACGTGCTGCAGGCAGCGCTGACATTACGGGACCACTGGGTTTTCCACGGCGATAAAAGGTCTAAATTTCCATAGTTTGCTACTTTTATGAATCGACCTTAAATTTTTAATAGGTAATGATCAACAGCCCCTGCCAACCTAAGATATGTGCCGATATGTAATTGAGAATACGAAGTCTTTGCGCGATTCTAACTCATCAATAGATTTTTTATTAGTCTCACTTAGTGGTTTTTCTTTAGGCCATGTCGTCTCGTGATTTCTTAGAAATTGGAGGCCGGACACTCAAAGTTCTTGCGATTGACTTGCGGTATCTCTCCACCGGGTCGCATTATTTGACGGATTTTACCCTGACGGAACCCAATGCCATTCCGAAATTTCCATGAGTTCTCCTGTTTCGGTGAGTCGGTGCGCAACGAAGATCTATTTCGTTCATGGTTCCGATTTTATCAGATCTCAAGTTCTTCTTCAACGCTTTTTGCAAGCCGCCATCCTAATAGTGCAGTGTGCAACTCGAAGAGCGGGGCTGATATCGGTTTGAGCGAGGGTATTCGACTTTTGGTCATCACTAGCATCACGTGCGCGTGTGTGCTTTGTATCTCGAAGCGTAAATAAGTTGTCGCCGCATATGCCTTTAAGCTGGCGTCGCAAAAATGTGTAGCTGCGCGCTCGCCCTTTGATTAGAGTGCAGCGTAATATAATGCGGTATCCGGTAATCACGTATATCACGTAGTTTATCTAACCAAGCGTTCCACTCAGTGTATTCTTCGTTGCGTAGCTGATCACTCCAACCTATACCGCCGCGCCATACCTCTTTCATTAAAATTTAGATGAGCCCAGGGGGAGGGGGGTCAAACACAGACATTATCATAAAGAAGTCTTGACGCTTGGAAGGTTTCATAGTTCCGTCCACAATTTTTGCCTAAATCCGATTCATGTCCAAGTTAAACCTCAATTCATCCATCTGCGCATCCCAATACAACCCTAAGACTCGCTCGCCTCCCTGGTTGCAGAGTTGTTTTTTATTTTCTACTGCCATGGCTCGATCTTTGGGCATAGAGTTCAAAATACATATCGTTACTCTTCCAACTGTACATATAAAAACTCGCTTGGGCATTTATGTAAAGAACATCGCGTACAAGAGATCGCGATTCGCAAGTTGTGCTTTTACTGGCATCTTGTTTGGGAATTGTCAATCATTTGAATTTCCGTCACAAAATGCAACCAAAACAGCACCTACAAAGGGAAATTCTCATACAAAAGATCAAGCAGTTAACCTCGTTTTGTACGGCGGGCAGTTTTCCGTTAGCCAAATGGAACTCCAACTCATCTGAATTGTTCAAAGAATTCCTTACAAGCCACCAGCTAAAGAAGCTGTACCTTTGGGTGATTGCACTACAAACGTATTCGGATTAAAATGGCTCCCACATTCGGACCAATTCATATCAGAACGACATTGTCGCTCACTCGGGAAATAATCACAACTGGTTATTTCTCACCTCTCGCTACTATTCGACCCCAGATGGACAATGTCATTTGTGGTTATTATTTCAAATCCTCCTACAAGAGCTGTGGCTACTCAAGTACTAATGGGATAAACAAGGTCAACTCAATTGCAAAGAATGGCTGCACATTGGAGAAGACGACTGAAAAGGATTCGGGTCAAAAAAGTTTTGGCTTTTTGAATGCTTCGCCACAGATAACGACTTACAGCACCCTCATGGTAATCACATTTCTCACCATTGACTAATTATTCCTAGTCTCATCAAGAAGGAAGGCAACATTCAGAGCGGCAAGGCTTACTCACACCGTATGTTTCGACAATATTCAGTTGCCAACCGCTCATGTATATTTATGGACAAATCAGAATATGGTATGCACACGCATAATCTCATGTGCCGCATGATGGAAGGACTCTCTTCGAACCATGGTTACACTTCTCAGTCAAATAATAATTCTAATAACCAAAGGAAAATAATCATCAAGGTTATTTCAAAGAGACTCACGCGAAGAAAAACACCTTCCGTCCACCTTAAATTTTTTCGCTACTGACGGGTACACTCTCGTGCTACACACATCTATTTCTCGAGCAAGTTCTCCGTCGATTACAGATAAAGTTGATCCTTCTCCCAGCAGCACGTACGTATCTATTGATTTCTCGCGATCACAGATGCTATTTAAAAATATGAACTTCCAAATAGCCTGGGGATACAAGTTCCACGTAGAAGGTATGAGACGTGCAAATGAGCTGAAGAAACCAAATTGCAAATTGCAAATTATTAAACCCCAAATACCCTGGAGATGCAAGTTTCCCGTACAAGGTGCGGGGCACGCAACCTGTGCAAAGAAACTAAGTTGCAAATCACAAATTATTAACCCTCAATAGCCTGGCGATGCGAATTCCACGTAAAATGTTTAAGAAACGCAGACAGGATAAAGATAATTTTTAAACTCCAAATACCGTCGGTATGCGAGTTCCATGTAGGAGGTGTGAGGTATGCAAATGAGAAAATTAAGTAACTTGCAAATTGTAAATTATGGAGCCCCAAATAGCATGGAAATGCAAGCTCCACGTAGAAAGTGCGAGGCACGCAGACGGACTAAAGACTAAAAAATCTGAACTCCCAAATAACCTGGGGATGCGAGTTCCACGTAGAAGGTTCGAAAGGATCAACTTCTGCTTAAGGTAGTTCTCTAAGGACTCGTGAGTCAATGCAGTAATCACGAAACAATAAATATTAAATTAACATTTTGTTAGTCAAATCATGCATGAAAAAACTATTTATTAATTTACACAACTTTTTAAGCAAAGGGTGATGTAAACATAGAATAGAAAATAAATAATTTGTAATTGCACTAACACATGATTCACGTAGTAGCGCGAAATAGGTTAGGAAAACGGCGATTTTCTATTTTCAATGATAAATATCTTTTTAAAAAGGTCGGCTTGACACATATTTTTTATACTTGTAAGAAAGATCATAATGTGATCTTTCAGAAAATACTTTTTATTTTTCAAAAACCCAATTTTAAAGTATCAAACTTTATCACTTTCTATAACAATTTATATGATTCTCATTAACTGCCATGTAAAAATGACTGAATTCAATAATTTTTTTCCCAAAAAATAAGTCGGCAACCTATATTTTAAAAAATACAGAAAAATTCTTATAGTTTAAAGAATACGCTAGAATTTTGTTGCTTTCGAAACCCACTTTTTGATATTTTAGAGAACTACCTTAAAGAATTACTTAAGGTGTTTCTTGAGAAATTAATTGAATAATTCCTTAAGAAATAATACAAAAAGTAAGATATTACTTGTGAAATAGTTATGAAATGGTTTAAGATATTACTTGAGTTATTACTTAAATTGTTGGTATCAAGTGTCAAATAATTACTTAAGTTTACTTAAGTAATTACTTGAGCAAATGCTTGAGATGTATCTGTGCAGCACTCGGACACCTGATACCTTTCGAGCGACGAGTTTGGAATGAATTTTCGGCTGGTCAATTTTTCTACGTAGCGCTTTATCAGTCGATCCCCAAAATAAAATTTCGCATTAGTTCATAAACTTTTGAGACAGTATTTTTTATCCTTGGTTTTAATTCAGCCAGTACTTTAAATTGGCACGTGAGAGTTAACTTCAGAACGGATGTTTCTGACTACAATTTTTTACATGGTTCCAGTTGCTTATAACCTGATTTCAGAATTAAAATCTGACTTTAATTCAAAAACTTTGAGGATAGGATAGTTTGACCCATCGTTTTACTACCGCATTTTCACCCCTCGAGTGATAAGTTTCGAATAGATTTTAGAAAAAAGCTGGCAGACATACATAGTGTATGCATAGTTTCCTCTCTCTCTTTCTCTCTCTATTTCTCGATATAACTTACAATTACTTGCAAAATTTAGCACCGCTGCTGAATTAAATTATATACTCTCACATATAAATTAAACCTGTTCATTAGATAGAAAAGGACATTAACACTTTGAGTAATATTATCAGAAAGCTAAAATGTTTCAAAAATGATTCTTTCATTTTCTGTTGATAAGAGCTTGATTACAGAATTTCATGTCATTTCTCCGAAATTTAGTCCGATTATCAGTACTCAGCAGAGAACAAAGCCTAGTCATTGTCTGAAAAATGAAAATGATTAAACATCAGATTCATAGTACGTTGAGCAAGAGGCAATATAATTTTCAAAAGTCAAAATCATTTATTATTTATTTATAAGAGATTAGTGGGAAAAGGCCATGCCTCTATTTATTAGCTGAAATTGAAGATGGAGATTTTACTGACTTGAAATGGAATTTAAAGAAGTTTTAAATAATGATCATCTTTTATTACTTATGTTGTAAGGCCTTGTTTATAATATTCCGTGCAGCTACACGGCAATGTCATCACTTTATCACTCCCAAGATATTAAGCTTGTTCATTGTCAATAACAAAAGAATGTTGTGCTTTACATATGAGAAGATAAAAATGTGAAAAGAAAGAAATGCAAAGCTTTTCATATTGTATTTGCGGCGGCGGTGTACACAATATTCATTTTAAAATACGTATGCCCATTATAAAGAGATACAAAAAAGATATTTGAATTTTATCCGAAAGCTAAGAAATCGATTAAATTGCTGAATAATTTCTTGTAATTTGGTAATTACGCTCTTATAAATAACTATTATTTATTTATTTTTTTTTATTATTATTACATTACCGCGAACAGCCTGTTGGCCCAGTAAGCGGGGACCTTCCACCACATGTGTGTGGAAGTAGTGCCCAATCCTATCCCCTACACTGGGAAGCTTCTTCGGTGACACACCATGCCGCTTAAGCCGACACTCTCTGACCCCACAGGACCATCGGGTCCGCTTCCCAGTTGTGACCTCTCTGGAATAGGTCCTATTTCAGGAGCCAGCTAAGGCCGACGCTCCCTGCCTAATGCATCGAAGCGGTCAATCTAATTCCCACCTTACCGACAGTCCCTATCATACTGTTCCGCATTCGCCCAGGCACGTGCCTGTGAGGTAGGGAAAACCCGAAATTACACTGAAGGAAAATTTCGGGAAAAAACCTACCTCGAAACAGCCGGTGTCAGAGTACTTTTTCCGTTGAAAAACACTCGGAAAAAAATCCGAATGATTTCACCGGGAATGGAAGCCAGTAATCCAACCCAGGAACGGTGTTGTTTCTGTGGTTAGCACGCTAACTACTGAGCCAACACCGCTCTTTATAAATAACTAATGCAAAACATTAATTTTTCGTAATTTGTTTTGTTTCTTGATAAACGTAATAACAGTCCGTTTACCCATTTTCAAACAATGAACACAATTATTTATTTTCTGAAAGTTGATAAGGCTACAGCTTGCATTTTTAATAATAAATAATCCATTTAAGGGGGTCTAACGCCTATAAGTATGGAAAAAAATTAATATTTTTTTTATTTGATTTTTCGATTCTATATATTATTCTAATCTTGGAAAAAAGTTTGAGTGACACATTTGAAAAACTACCGAGGATATAAGCAAAAATGTCAATAAACTTCTATAGGAACTTGGAACCAGTTTCAACCAATTAGGGGCTTATCAAGCAAATGTAAGCCACATCAAGAACCAATTTCTTATAATCAATTTTACGGTTAAAAGAAACAAACTTAATATTTTAAAATGTTAATTCAAAATTTACAAACATAATTTTTTGATGACTTTTTAAGAAAAAAATACTACAAAAAAGCGTTTTGATTAGATATTAAACTGAGAAAATACGGTAATTGATTTAATGTTAATATATTTTATACATATATACGTATAATGTGTAATTTATGTATTGTTAATCTGGGTGAGATTAAATTTACAAGAAACTGAAACGTTTCTCTGTAAAAATGAGATTTTATTATATTATAAGGCTATTTACAATATTTACAATTTACTTATAAAATAATTTACGAACCTGTAAAAATGAGAAACAACATTCAATGTTTATTGATTACAATCTTGTCTCTCACAGATTACAAATTATTTTAACTGCTTGCCTCGACTCTAATATTGCTCTGCGCTTGATAATTACTTTCTAATCCGCTTAGTCCCCTTCTCGTATCACATGTGTGACGCTGATCCAGCGCCACATTAAAATAAATAAAATAAAATGAGCAACCGTAGAGAAGCTCGTGGTCACTGTCTCTCCCCCGACGCCTTAGCTATGTGTGCACGCGCACTCACACCTAGCTAACGAGACATTCCTTCTTTTTGTTGCACGAACGGCCGAGACGATCCGACGACACACACATACACATACACCACGCCAAAGATGACATGCAGCACGCCGATGCAGCAGCCGAGAGCAGCAGAAAAGCCGGAGAAATCGCGGCACATGCCCGCGCTACTCGCCAACGACGCACATGTTGATCGACCATGCGCCGACGACGAGCGGCGCACACACGACACGTGATGTACACACGACAGCCATCTTGCCTGGAGAGGAGCACGACGACGACGACGACGACGCCAGCCGAGTCGAGTGGCAGCGGCTACATGCACAACACACACACACGCGAACGCGACAGAGAGAGAGCACGCGAAATTGCCAGAGCC
>JAWWEQ010049060.1:0-14340 GCA_035583055.1 Torymus tubicola
AGCCAATAAATAGTCATTTCTCTTGGCTATTTACTGAGATTGTGCCCCATTTTTAATAGTCAAATTTCTACCAGGGTAAGCATGATTTTATATGAAATATATACAACGCGAGAAAATTTCGAGAGTTTTCAAAATCTAGTATATACCACTTCTTTTACAAACCGTCCACGCTGTTTAACATTTACAGTATGCCAAATGGTCGTAAACTTAATAGAAATATTACGAATATTCTTAATTATGTAATAAAAATTCATTAAACAATTTCTAATTCTGTAATTTATTTCGTACTTAAATTAAAGAATATATTCGATAAAGTCCACACTTCCCAGCATAACCATATAAATCTATACTTTTTTGAGTACTTACTCGTTTTCAGTGCCTGAAAAAATGTATAACCTGCTCAAACCAGCGTATATAAACATGTATTTTAAATATGTCAATTGACTAGAACAGTATCACTATTCATGTCATTTCTTCTGATCTTATATATAAGTTTGAACATTAAAATTCTTTTTTCTCAGAAATTTGAAAAGTGGACGTATGTAATTATGATTGGAAGCCACTGATATGTGATCGTTATGTAATCGTTATATAACTATGCAATTAAATGGGATATGTACCACCTATAAATTCATTAAAAATTACCTCTTCAAGAAAAAAGCACTTTTTCAAAAAGGCTATTATTTTTTATAAAACTGCATCTCTTATGGACTTTTTAGTTTTTATGAAATTATTATAGAGGTGGTAAAAGAGAATAGTAAAGTCAATAGAACCACGTATTGTATACTCGAAAGCTTAAAAAACTCATAAAATTTTAAAGTCTGAATATTGTGAAAATTTTGAACATTGCAAACGGCATGGAATTTACGCGCAATCGTAAATAAAAAAATACGTGTCAAATCATTTTAAAAACAGAATAGCATACTTGAATTCCAAAACGATTGGTAATATAGGCAGATTTGAAATGGGTTCGTCCTTTCGCAAAATATATGTAAAATAATGTCATAGATCAAAGAAAACCATGTACAATAAGGAAAAAAAGATTTAATTTTTTTACTGAAAGTTTTGGAAAAATAAAATAAGTCAAACTAATATAAAATTGCGCCCGAATTCATTCTCTCATAAACCACAAGCATCTCGCGATAGTTTTCCAGGATTGCAGGTAGACAACGTCGCCCTCGTCTATCCCTTGGCCAACGAAGCCTTTAAAAAGCCGACAGTGCAGAGTGCGCACGTGGGGGTTTGATTTATCGTCGATTACGATCCGCGATTGGAACATGCGCGTACGCACGCCGCGCGTATAACACCCCGCGAGCGATGCCCGATAAGGCAGAGATAGGGCGCGTTGGCATGCGCGTGCGCCAAGCTGCGAAATCAGCGGCTTTTACGCGCGCGGCCGCCCGTCACATTTCCCCAATCGACGAAATGGCCTCTCTCACCCCCGCAACCCGGCACGAGAGGGGGGATATATACGAGGCCGATAATCGCGTCGGGACGCGAGCGCACTCGCAAGCGAGCGAGAGTTATGAAATATGCGCTACGCCAGAGCATTCGGCTCTGCCTACGTGGGAGTATGCTGATTCGTCCAAGGATCGAAGCGCGAGGGGACGCGACTGCTTTGAGGCCTTTCTCTCAATATTTGCCCCTCTTTATTTCGCTCTCTTTTTCACAATCTTTTATTTCTTTTATTTATTTATTTCTCTTTAAGCTATAATTATTTTACAATTACAAACGTACTATAGTTGTGTGAGAAAATGTCGATAAATTCTCGTTATACACTGTACAGTCTGGTTAAGGAGGCTAACGGAGTGTGCCGCATCGATGCGGGGTCCCACATGGGCACAAACTATTATCGTCATCAGAGTATGAAAAAATTGATATTAAACGTAATACAATATCATATCCGTAGATATGTAAAAATAACAGTAATGCGCACAATCGTAAACAGCGTAAAAATTCAGATTTTCTCAATTATTAACAAAAAAAAAAAAAAAAAAAACAATAATTTTTCCGTATGGTGCATAGCTTTCAAATAAAAAATGTTTTTTTTCAAAATATACTATCCATATAAATATTTATCAGATAAAAATTAACATACAATAATTTTCAAATAAAATTGAGTTTTATATTTTATCCACTAATATATGGATTTCATTTTTTTTCTGTTTCAATATTCCGATATCTTATTAAAACAAACGAAGAAAAATTAATGAGTTTGTTTTCTAATAATTAATCTTCGAATATTTGTATATGTTTACTTTTGATTATCGGTAAAAAAGAAACTGAAGAGGAAGAGTGAGTGAGAGAATAAGAAAGAAGCGAGAGGGATTTGAACTTGTTTGGTAATCGTTTATCGTAATAATAAAGCAGGCACTCAAAAAAGCCAAATAAACCATCAGTTCATATAATAATCATATGTAATCAATTTTATTTCATAAGTAATTCAATGAAGAAATGAAAGCAGACAATTTTTCAATTATATGTTGATTGCAAATATCATATTTTGGTAATAGGTATACTATATATATTTTATTACAAAACATAATATTCTGTTTGTTGTCTTCATTTTATCGTCTACAAAACTGATCCAAATTACATATAGCTAAAGAAAACAATTTTCTATGTTAGTATTCATATATTTATCTTTAAGTTTATAAAAATCGATAACTGAATTTCATAATATAAAATAAAAATGCAGAATTTTAATATACACAGTAAAAAATTTCAAAATGTCAGGCTAAATTGTTAATCGTTATAAAAATTGAATAACAGCATTTGAGCAACAAGGGGAGAAAATGAAATATTTCGAGTGAGGGTGGACTAGAAATAACTTTTCTTCTCTCGTTACAAACACGGTATTTTTTTAACGAGAGAATAATAGGGCCTTTTTCATGCATGAAAGTAAGGTAGGTGACAGTACATTTTGAGTCGTTCATAGGCACTGTTAGTAAATATTATCATCCGCTACAGTGGGAAATAATTATATTATCTCCGCTGTATAGGAGGGAATAATGGTATTATTCTCCTCTCATGTGAAAATAATAAGTTTATCTTTCGTGTTTTCAAAGCACGCTCAGAATGTGTGATTTTTTACTAAACTTGCAGGTATGGGAGAAAACTTATTTCATACTCAAGTTAGAAAAGGTATTATTTTTCAAAACAACCCGGCAGTCGTCGGGACTCAAAACATAGGCACCGGGTTAATATCGAGACATTTTATTCTATATACATTTTTGGAAATTTACTAAAAACTTGGTTTTCTTTTATTTATGGGGTTTAGGACAGATACATTGCTAAAATACACACATTTTTTCGCATATATACGTATATTTTGAAAATATTCAAATTTTGACTGAACGGTGTTCCAAGGCTGCATAATAGAACTGAAGAAAGTTATATTCAATGCATCCCATCATCTCATGCAAATATCGATCCCACACGATATGCGATACTCATTACGCTGCTGCCCGCACGTTGCCCACAATCTCGTTCGCCCCTTCCATCAGCGTTTGAAAAACTACCACTATAAGGGGAAACAATCGGTGCTTACTTGAAAGCGACTTGCTATCGTCCCCGATACGAAATGAAACGCTCTTTAAACGTCGTAAAGGATTTTACGATGGTCTCGCAGGGGCATTCACTCGCGCGAACACACGAGATCGGGAAGCTGCCCCTCCGTCCTCCTTCTCTTGGTTAACTTTATCAGCTACACTGCACTGCAGCGCATGCTCAACCCCTCCAGCGTTTGCGAGAGAAAGAAAAGAGGTAGAGCGCGAGAGAGAGAGAGAGAGAGAGAGATCGATATAACTCTAGTTTTGTTCGAAAAACTTTCAATTTAAAACTTTTAATGCTTCCGCTTGATGCTGGACAGCACGTGCGGTATGAAGCTGAAATGAGAGAAAGCCGCATGCTCACGCTCTTTTTTGTTACACGATAACTGCTGAAATTTCAGCATTCGAATTACCGATGTTTTCCGCATACATAACGACAAAGTGCAGTTGAGCATATAACTGTATGATTTTCTTATTAACTTGTAAGCAGTTCTATTCTCCAGAGTTTCGCATCTTACAAAGAGTAGAAAAAGATTACGTTTGGCAGACGAAATAGGTAAGAAACTCTTTCTCTAAGTTTAACGGATACATGCCATATAGTTTGATAGCTACTAAGTATACTAAAACCTAAAATTAAAAATCTATATCAATAGAGCCTTCGCTAGAGATATATGTTATTGACTGTTTTATAAAGTTGCCTCAATTTTTATTATTTGGCCTTCTAACATCGTAATTGGCCTCTTCAACATTTTTTACACTGCCTAAACTTAAAATCAGATTTTTTGTATGATTTTTTAACGCGCGTAGTACAAAATACGGTTCGCTTGAGAAAAACGTCACATTATAATAGAAACAAGTTATTTTGATAGGTCGTTTCATATTCACTGATATTTCGACTTTTTTATTTTGATTTATTTTTACTTAACCACTCAAAAGAGAGTGTTGAGACACTTGATAAAGTTTTATGTAATTTTAAATTTGACAATAAAGCCATACTATTCAATCTTTAAAATGATTTTTTATAAATAGTCAGAATGACAAAGTTTACTGTGTTTTTATTAAGAGAAGCACATAGAATAATTTCAGACGAAATATAAACGCTTCTAATATTTTTTGCTTAGCGATCGATTAAATAAGTGTCGTTTCCAGTTTTACTTTATATATTTTTCATTTTGGCTTACTTCTAAATGGCTGTAATAAAGAAGTTTAATAAAAAAATGAAAAATATAATTTCAACGTATATATAGATTTTGCTAATTATAACAACACATGCTGTGCCTAATCACGTTGTAATTTTAGGTATTATCACAGTAAATTCTAGATAAAAAAATCCATATCCCAACATTGTTTAAAAGTTAATAGCCTCAGCATTCTGTGATAAGAGTTGAACCCTTGAGCCGTCATCTGGATGGTCTGGTCACGTGAACCGCGACAATAACACTTACTCGCGTGCAATGCCGTTTTATTCACACTTTATTGGGCGCACACTCCGGCCTCAACTCTTGACCGTCCCATCTCGGAGTAATCGCAGTTTCGTAAAAATAGCTTGTTCGCCGATGACGTCTGGCAGTTTATTAGCGACGACAATCACGTTCACCGATAGAAAAAAGCGGTAAAGGGAAGAGGAAAAACTTACCGCTCGATCACCGAGATTGCGAACGCGACAGTGGAGGTAGGCTGACTGGCCGACGGTTGTCGTGGTCTCACGCTTCGTTGTATTGTCGAAGTATGGTTGACTGAATGGCTGCTCCCAGTATGGCGAATTATGGTGCTCGACCACTGCAGCTCCACCGCCGCTCTTCGCCGAGCATTCTGCAAGAAATTGTGATATTAGACCAATCATCCTATCAATGCAAATCGAACAATTTTTCAACTTTTTAGTTCGTAACTTGTCGCTATAGTTTTTTTTTATAAAAAGCATTGAGCTCCGAGCAGAGTGCGCTACTCGCAACATCTCATCTATTAAATTAAATGCAAAAATTATTTTTTTTTGCCTGAACATTTTATCGCCCTAGCGCTGTAAACTCGCTGAATCAACCTTTAATTTAACGGTTCTGCTATTTGTACGACGGATTATATTGGCGGTATATCTCTGTATACGAATGACTATATCGGTTAAATATGGTAATTTTGATAGAGCACGTAAGAAAATAATTACCACGCAATAAAGAATATTATTTCTTTATTTAATTATTAAAATTTATCTAATTTTATATACGAAAACCTAATAAACTTTAATCTATCAATATATATGTCGTATATTTTGAGGTTAAGAAATCTGTCGTACAAATAACATCAGCCTTAATTTAATACTGTCACAATCTTTTTTTTGTAATGAGATTTACCAATTTTCCTGGGGTGTGGATTACCGAACTCTATTGTAAGTCACTCAATTATTACTACAATATTAGCAACTTATCCAAATTCGATTACCATACACAATGTAATTATCAATCATTCTGGAGAGTTTTACCAAAATTGATATCATTTTTTATAATATATGCATAAGTCTTTGCGGATGTTATTAGTAAAATATTAAATTATAAGAGAAATTAATTTTTTGATATTTTCATATATTAGATTCTCAAGATGAATGACACTGTCGTTCTACGGATTCATTACACGCATTTACATTTCACAATATACATAAAAATACGTCAAATGTAGTATAAAGCTATTAAAATAAAATAAAAGTATCGAGTGTTAATTAATACAAAGTTCATAATATAAATAAATAAAATAATCTCATAAATCTCAAAACATTCTCTATATACAATTCACGGTAATATGTTTTTATGAAATTGGCAACGTTGAATCTTTTCATGATCGAAACTGGTAAATATGGAACAATTTAAGCGAGAACAAAAATTAAAGAATTTTTTTAGAAAAGAAACAATTGTATTAAATTTTAAATAGAATTTTTTTTAAATAAAAAATATTATACAGGAGAATTTTGTAAGAAATGGTAATATCTAATGCAATGGTATCTTTTCTTCAAAATAATTTATTACAACGCCGTAAACATATATTACACGTCTGTTAAAAAGAAAACTACATTATATATTTATTGAACATAAATATGTTTATAGTATTTTTAGCAAATTAGTTTTATAATTAAATTAATATATTGCAAACTAATGGATTTAGAGTGTCATACATTGAAAACTGTGGCCAGGCATGTTGTTTTTTTCATATAAAAAATGTTCTAAGTCTCTTAGACCTTATCCTTTAGTTCATACCTTTACCTCTCCTAGGTTGACGCCTGTCGATCAGGGTCAATGAACTTCTATCCCTAGTTCAATTACTTCGTTCAGAGATAGCTATACGTATGCACGAAAAGGGAACGAACACCCTTAAGCCTTCCGGCTTTGCTTTACCGAAACGGACTCAGCGGGTTGTGCACTTTCCACTTGCTTCCCCTAAAAGCGAGAGAAGAAGATGGAGGGAGATGGAGAGAAAGAGAGGGGGGAGTGACGCTAAAGGCTTCGAAGAAATCGTGTTTTGACTTGTAAAAACAAGGAATTGAGCGACATTCGCAAATTTAGGGGCGAAATTGAAAATTTTTTGAAAATAATAACTACTACTAACAGGCATTGGCAATGAAGCATTATTTTACTTGTATAAGATCTAATAATCCAAGGAATTATTATAGATGTTAAATAAATAGAGCTAATGATCTGGAAAAAAATTAATAGAATTGCAATATAGGATATTCCTCGTTAAAAAATTGCCATTCATAATTGTGCATCTTTTTTAATACCAAAGATTTTTTTCTCTTTACAATTAATGATAAACAATATCTGTATTTGCTATTATATAATTTTGAGTTCAAACATTTTTTCCAGTTCATTAACTTTATTTCTGTAGCATTGATAATCCCTGACATTATAAAATCTTATGGAAGTTATAATATTTTATACAATTTTTTTATAAGTAAATTATTTTATACAATCTTTGTATCATAGGATATAACTATCTTAAATTTCAGATTTGAATTATTATTCTCGATTTATTAGTAAAACAACTAACGCTTTAAATCCTGAATTAAAATTCACGACTTCATTTTACTTTATTAGTTTATTTTATGTAATATTCAAGTTTGAAATCTGCGAAATTACGAGGGTACATCGTGAACACAAATCTGTTAGTCGAATAAAAATAAAGTAGTAAGATATTATGATATCTTCAAGTATATTTCAGGTACATTATTTCTGTGATTCATATCATATCGAGTAGGTATAATATATAAAGAATTGTAATAAAGTTGAAATATTTCATTGAAAAGATTGAGCTAAAATCTAAACGATTAGGTCTATAAGAACCGATAGTTTGTTTTTTTCATATAATATACATTTGATGGTTATTGCATTGCCTATCCCATACATCAAACTTCCATCATTCCGCAGCAGACAACGTAAGTGTGCTATCAAATGTAGATGAGAGATGGAGAAAATCTACAAATTCAACTAAGCATATGAATTCAGATTGAGCAGCTTATCAGTGTCATCGACAAGATCGATCCGTCGGACAACTGTTGTGAGGCCTTATTCCGACAGTGACAAATGTTCCTAACTCGATCGATACTAGCCTCGCGTATTTTGAGGCTGAACTTGTGCACATCCCTAGAGATATGTATCAAGTTTCTGGCTACCTACCGACTAACACTAACTTCTCATACCAATGCATTAATGCTTGGAAAAATGCTACTGTTTTCTTACATATGATAAGAAAATTATAGAGTTTGACCCTTTACGCCGGAGTGTAAAACAATATCAGGTAAACTTTGACTATATTTTGTACAATAAGATAGATAACATTTTAGTTTAAAACTGGTAGAGCCAATGCTAGTCGGTGTTCAGGAGAAATGCTAAGTCGCGATTGAAATAACAGAGGTCAAGGCTATTGATGTCATTAAGCTAGGATATAATGAGGAATATTTATTACTTTGATTTTCAGTCGGGAAATGCATGACACTGTAAACAAACGTAACCATAAAAATGTTTTTATATGTTGGAATAAATTTCACATTTTAGTAAAAATCAAATGATTTTCTATGAAATTTAGATAATAATGATTACTTTTGCTTTATTCTAAAAAAAGCTTTGTGGCGGTAGAAAAAATTTCAAGATAACTGCTAGAAAGATGTTTTCCATCATTCAGAGTAAAAAATATACTATTTCTCAAAAAATTTTGGTATGTATGTGAGTGTGAATAACGTTGTAATTTTTTCAATTTTTATCTAATCATATTGGGCCAGTATTTAAACTTTTTTTTATAAATAATCAATGAAAGAGCATAAAAATATTTATATTTTCCAAGAAAAATTATATCAGCTATTATGGTTCTTTTGTTTTTAACAAAGATGTGCGATTTTTTCGTAAAGTTCATAACTCTTAAACTTAGTTTTTCAGTAAAAATTTAAAACTAAAAAAATGAGTCTTGTTATAGTACGATAACTAGAATAAAATTGGCTTAATCGTTTTAAAATTTCTTGTAGAGGTAAATTTTGGATAACTTTGAGATGAGTTCTTAGATCAAAAATATTGTTTCATGAATTTCAAAGTTGTAAAAATGATATCTGAAACCTTTTCTTTATTTAAAGTGTTACGTGTGATAACAACATAGACACAGTCGAAGCACGAAAACGATACGCGAAAAACTGCGGAGATTCGTTCGAACACGAAAAAGCTGACGCAGTGATTTGGTAACTAAGCAACGTTTGAAGACGTTGCAATAATAGCCTCATCGGTAGGTGAGAGAAAAAAGAGGAGACTAAGGTGATTTTTACTATAAAAGTCGAAGCACACGACGAGACAATCCCAGCTAAAGAGAGACAACGAGTCTAGGACGCTGCCCGGCGACGATCGACCTTGTCGCCAAGAGGACCAGCCAAGCCACCAAGTCCGCTGTCCCTACGAAACTACCGCGTCGCGTTTAAAAACGTCTCTCTCTCTCACTCGCTTATATACATATTTATATCGTAATAAAACAAATACTTTTAACTAAATCTCGAATACTTCATTGTGCACCTTTCTGGGCTCATCACTCAGACTGGCCACGAAAAAGCGGACCCCTTTCACACGTAACATAAGTAAATGTTGCAAAATACGATAATTGCTTTTTTCATTTTAAAATGTTATATATACCTTTTAAAACTTACATTGTTACTAGTAAGCTATCGCAATTTTTTAATAATAAAAAGTGACGGACCCTGGGATTGAACCAGAGCCGCCGACTCGCGAGTCAGAAACACTACCAACAAGCCACGACCGCCACCGGCTGAACATCGTGTGCTAACTGGCGTCATATTGTAATCGGACGCTGTGCTTACTTCGTTCTTTATATTTGTACGTGTATCTACACGTAACACAATTTACTGAAAAATTACAATCGAAAAATATACAATAGTAAAAGATTTTGAGCCTCTAATGAAAAATAAACTTTTTGGCCTACGTGTGCGTAAAATACGTACTTTATGTACAACAAAAATAATGTTTTTTACTTGGCCGTAAAATTTTGCAGCTTAATACCAACATTTCTGATAATGTATTCTAATGCTCAAAAGAAACGTGCACTAATTATACACTTTTACCTGAGATTTCAGGACCAAAAGCACAAAACATTTAGCTTCCAAAAAAATATTTTCAAAAATGTATTTTTTAACATTTACTTTGAAAAAAATAGATTCTAATTCCATTTTTTAACTTTTAGATGGTATATTTGAGAAAAATTAAAAGAACATATTTGAAAATAACGTAGTAGATATTTTTTTAAATAAAAGGATGTGATATTGAATAATCTCAAGAGATATCAATGAAAAACCTATAAATTAAACTAAATTAACTGAATATTTCATGAAATATTGATGTTTCTACTTATTTTGATAAGTAATCTGATTTTTTCGAATTTCTTTTTTTGTCAACTTATAAACATTTAATATTACATATAGGTGAAGTTGATAGGAAGTCAGTGTATATGATATATTCTATGAGTTAATATTAGAAATAGTTGGGTAAGAATGTTTGTAAATTAATAAACCATCCTCTTGTAAAAGTACAGCGTGTACGTACACTGGGGCAAACCCTGCGTGGTCGGTGGTTACGTAGATTCCACGAGTAATACTGAACTTTATTAGAGGGGGGAATCCGAGTGTACGGTCATTCTACAATTTACATGTCATGTGGAGAACAGGCGTACAGATATGCAAAAGATTAATTTTAAATGCGTTAATAAAAGTGAAACCAATCGAAAAAATATAATCAATTAATAGTCTTTTGTCTTTTGTTTTTTCGTATAATGCATTAATCGTATGGAGATAAAAATAACTCGATATTACAAAAATGTTTGAAAGTGTGCAGAGACAAGTTTATTCATGTTTTGCAAATGGCTTTGTGATTTCGTATTTATGATCATGCAGCTGAATATCTCAGTAAATTCCGTTAAAATTTATACGAGTACCTCGTTCTTACTTGATTTATTTTGCACGCGGAAAGAATAATCAAGTAGAAGCAAACAAATCTATGAAAAGTTAATCAAAATGTTGGCGCTATTATAACAATTATTAGCTATTCTCCAGAAAATCGGACACTTCTTAGCCCAAAAATGGAAACATGTAGTTTTTGAGAGCACGCTTACCAAACTAGGTTTTTTTTATTTCTTAGAGCATTACTAATGAAAAGGGAAAGGGTGCCAAGTCGAAACCATGTGCCAACAATAAGTTACGGGTCAATTACTGATAATGAAAAAATGATTAAAAATAACTCTAGTTTGATCCAAAATAATTCCATAAATAACAATTCAAATCTCGCACCCTTTTCCTTTTCATTCGTAATGCTCTAAAGAATAAATAAAAACCTAGTTTGGTAAGCGTGCTCTCAAAAACCGCATGTTTCCATTTTTGGGCTAAGAAGTGTCCGATTTTCTGTAGAATAGCTCATATATAATTGGGATTTTAAATTTTACAACGCATTCGTATTAAAAATATAGATCAATATATAATTATCTAGTATGCATGACAAAATTGATTGAAAATCAAAGTTAAAGCATCAAAGAACGTTTATACTGCAGCACTAAGATATTTTAGATAACCTGTTGTAACAATGGCTGTTGGTGGCACGCGTGCTTATAGTTCAAAAGTTTATAGGAGCGCATTCTATAGTGCAAGAACTATTATTTTCAACACATGTGATAGACAATTGGATCTCAAACATAGACCTACTTGTGTGGTTTACATTGTGTTTTAGATTGACTTTTAGCAATAAGTTTTAGTAGAACAGGAATATTATGGATAAAAACATGAAAGGTTTTAACCGTTTTATGTGGAAGAGTGAATCTCGTACAACCGCGCGTAGTTGTACCTATACCAATAGGCTTTTCTGTGCAACCATTTGAAATATATTTTTAAGGAATACATGCTGAAATAACCATTTCTTTTAATTTTATTATTCTAAAGAAGTAAATTGATAGATGAACTTTACTAACTGAATGATGCTATTTAAAGATGTCCTTAAAAACTTGTTAATAAATTCTCTTGCAAAAACAGTCTCAATCTTGTTGCACTTTTCTGATATACATTATTCAAGAACAGATGATGTTTACATGCATCTACGAATACCAACAATACGTGTGCATCTACAAATATGAAAGTGATTTGATAGTACATTGGCATTGTTTTGCATTTCTTGCTATGACACACTCGCTTCGACATATTTGATGTTGCTTTATTCTTTCGAGCATATATCCCGACTGGTGATGAGATGACTAGCAACAGCGTGGCTTGTTTGCAAATGAGCGGCTTTCGCAAATACCGGCGAATAGTGTTGCGAAGCATCCAATCCTAATAACTTGCTGTTACCGGCCCTTTCAGCTCTCTGGTAACAGTGTGGGCGACTCTATCTCACCAATGCTCTGCGTCGATATTCTGGCCGATCCTCCAGCTATCGACGAAATCGCTTTCCCGATGTCGGCGATTGATTTGGCTCGCGAGAACAGGCGTAACATTAGGGAAATGAGATGAGTGCGTCGTGGCAAGTCGTTGTGTTATATCCACGTGAGAATTTAGTGGGCGTTATATGCGTGCACTCGTGGGAGGACGTGACGCGCTTTCTGTATTTTGCGGGAGCTCAGCGTGCTGTGTCGATTAGCGAAATTGACGGGAGTGATCGTGATGGACGCGCCCGACGACGCGATACGCAATAGAGTAATAAAGTCAACGTGCTTTTGCAAACATGCATACACACGCCGCCGTCATCGGCTAGGTCGCTACTGTTGTTTCGGGGCTGTTTACTTAAATGGTGTACGTGTATATATGTTGATTGACTCGAAAGGTACGATCGCATTGTTTTCCTGCGCACTCGTACGTGAATTATGCATCGGTTCATTTCTGAATATTCTCTTGTCGCTCTGTTACTGCGGCGGAATATTCACAAGCTAGTTATTCTTCAAACATGTAAATAGTAATAACTGCTCTTTATTATTAAAGCACCAGACCGACGGTTCGGCAGGTAGTGCAGTCACTACCTCGGCTGATTGTCGAAGTTAAGCAGCATTGGGCGCGGCTATTACTTGGATGGGTGACCGCGTTTTTTTCTGCGAGACTTTATTCGATCAGTTAAGTGTTGAATTTGTCTTCTGACAAATTGAGCAGATGGTGTGAGTAAATACAGTTTCGGTGTCTAAGCCTACGCAATGTGACATAGACACCCAAACTGAATTATTTGAACTCACCGACCATCCCGGGGTGGGTTTTCTCAATTAGGACTTATCCTACATGGTTCGCCTATAGGTTTTCCCCGTCCCACATGCATAACTCTGGGCGAATGCGGGATGGATGAGGTAGGGAAAAATTGATAGGAAAGAGAGGAGATTCCTCCATAGAAAAATAACAAGGTATATGCTGTATTATAGGAAAGGAAAAAATAAAGGTATGGAGGATACGCGCTAGGCCTCTGAGGCTGCGTGAAAACCACCAAATATTAAAGCACCAATATTATCGTAGATCAAGATAGAAGTAATATAATCTTGAAAAACTATATAAATTCTATAAAATGAAAAGAAATGTTGTTTGAATATTAATGTAAATCATTTTATCACAGGCGTTTATCAGTATTATACAACAGTTTTATAGTAATTATATTTTTAGAGGGTTTTATTGACAGTTAATATAGAATAAAAAAGTTTTAAAACTGGAGTTACTTTATATTATATTTAAATAAAAAGTAAAAATATTGTCGAGTAAGTATATCCGTTTCTTTCTCTTTTATTTTTAAATATTTATTAAAGACCAAAAAGTTATGAAATTAATTAACAAGTTGTCGAGTGTATAAAAATCAGTCAAATTTTCCCTGATTTTCTGCTAAATACGCATACTTGGATAGGAAACCGCGAGGTAGCGCATAAGTGAGTATGACTAGTCGTATCGGCTCCTCGATTTGTACGTTGTTTCATAGTTTTTATATACCAGACTAATTACATTTTTATATTGGTGGATAGCTTTCGCTTTTATTTGTCTGACTACGTAATAATATCTAGAGCTCGGTGTACGGTGCAGCTGTAAAGTGACTCAGAGTGTGGCCACATCCTTACATTTATATTATACTGCTTGTGATAAGTCATTATCATGACAAATGAAAACATAAACAACATCAGCAGATATACAAACTCGTTTAAATGTAGCAGTGCTGATTGTGTTTCCATAACGGTCAAGTTATACACTTGCTATTATTGTTCGTGTAGCTTTCACAGACGATGCGCATCGGAATTAGGATGCATCATTAACGAAGATGAGAAA
>JAWWEQ010049061.1:0-14336 GCA_035583055.1 Torymus tubicola
TCAAAATCGGTCAAAAATGCAGAAAATGCTAAAACCACCAACTTTGACCCTCTGCCACCAAAAAACTAGAAGTGAAAAAAATCTGAAAAAATGACCTCTCGATTCACCAGAGAACTGACCATATATATATATATATATCCCTTCGCATCCTCTGCACGCCTACTTCACGACACCAAATACCACAAAATAGAGAGAGAGAGAAATAGAGACAGAGACGTAGAGATAAGGTCGAATTACGGAGTCGTACAGACAGAGACATAAGGAGAGATGCATAAACAGAGTCAGTGAGTCAGAAACATAGAGACAAAGACGGAGAGAGAGAGAGAGAGAGAGAGAGAGAGAGAGAGAGAGAGAGATATTTCTTGTTACAGAGAAAATTTGAATATATGTAGATGTACAATAGAGTTATTAAATATATACTAAAACAGAATTAAAATAGTCTTTCGTCACTTAAAATAAATAAAATACAAATAAAAATTACATACTAGCGAATATCTTAATACTAATAAAACTATTTTAATACTAATAATTCTATTTAATACAATTAAACTATCTTAATATTAATAATACTGGTAGTATCACTTGAAATTTTTGAACAAAATATTTAATCTATACGCAGACAATAGAATGTCATTTTTTTGTCAAATACATAAAAGAATAAAATATACAATATACGTATAAGTCAAAAGGTAAAACTAAATTTTAAAAATACAATGATTCCACCAGTAGGCTACGTCTAGGTGATATGAACTCGCACTGGCAGTCCGAGCTTCCCACGAGGTGGGGGCTAAGGATCAAGATCTAATAGGTGTTGGCGCACCGCCCTCCTGGAAGATGAATAAGATGGGACGTGGCGTAGGGATGGAGGAAGTGAGTTCCAGGCGGACTCCCTGTGCCAGAAATGCCCTGTCAGCCGTCTTGTAATTAAGGGCGGGCAGTTCAAGCTCCGGCTGTACGCCCCTACTGGTCGGCCTAGGCTTGTGATCCGTGAAAAAGGCAGCCAGATAACTCGACTCACGCATCCGAACAATCTTATACATAAGTAGGGCTGCAAAATATAATCTACGTGCTCATCCCTCCTAGCTCCAGTGATGTACCTCACACATGCGCTGTTCAATCGATGCATCCAAGTATACCACCGTGCAATAGTCGAATGAGGTTGTACCAAAGCCTCAGCTAGTCGTCTACGGAGAGTCTCGGTGGTACATGCCCTAATGAACCGCAAGCTATATAGGGCTTTGTTCGCTTTTTTCGTTACTAAGTCTAAGTGCGGTTTCCATGTTAACTTGCTATCCAGTATGACACCGAGACTCGCAACTTCGCTACTGAACGGTATGAGTTCTCCGGATCGCATGCCAATGCCCGGCAGATCTAGTGAATTTACGTAGTTCACACTTTTCTTTGAGCCGAATACTATTGCTTTTGTCTTTTTAGCATTGAGATGCAAGCCGGAGTTCTCCGCCCATTCAGCCACTATTTGCGCAGCATGCGATAACCGAGTGATACCTTCCATAATCTCGTCTTTGGTTGTATGCAAGTAAATTTGCAAGTCATCTGCATAAAAAATGTGTAAAAAAAGAGAGAGAGAGGAAGAGAGAAAGAAGAGCGGGAAGGGGGGAGCGACGGCGCTTACCGGGAGTCCGCACGACGCGGGGAGAGCCTCCGGAGGCAGTGTGGCAAGTAAAAAAATATATATAATAATTAAAACCCGTATTAATGTGGCGATTTATCGCCAGAACCTGGCTACACTGTCCGGAGGCAGTGAAGTGAGAGCGAGAAGAGGGGAGCGGAGAGATACGGGAGAGAGAGATAGGCGCGCGGCATGAGAGAGCGTGACATACTAATGAGCCACGTGCGCCGAGTCTCGTGCGAGAGTAGGGAGACCGCGTCGGAAGGGGAGCGCGCGGAGAGGGAAGAGGAGACCGCGCGGGATAAGTGAGCCACGGAGCACGCGGTAATGGAGAGAGTTGACTCGCGATCCGAATATTGACTATAGGGGCGCGCAGGACGGGTCGTGGCGCAGGCTTCGCAGGATGACTTGCGATCGCCCATAAGGATCAGAGGTGATGAGTAAAGAGCGATCGCGATGATCGATCTCTTACTCATCAACCACCAGAGTAGATAGTTCACTCGGCAGGAGATTAATAAGTGAGAATCGTAGAAGTCGTGGCGAGTGATAGTGTGCGGGAAGAACGCGGTAGTCGTGGTGATCAGTTATTTGGTTCGAGTATTGGGTTCGCGGATTAATTTTCGTAGGCACCCTGGTTATCCGGTCGAGGAGGTACGAGGAGATAGTGGCGAGATCGTGTATGGTGTGTTATTTTTTTCCAGATTCATCTGCCAAGGGAAAAGAAGGTAGGCGTAGCGCCGAGGAGGGTCCTTCGTCCCTACTGATGGCATCAAATTAATTAACTCAATTTTAATAAATCATCACTTGTTAATTAAGTCGTGAGAGTTTTATTTGCGAGTGTAATTGTGCGCTTGTCCTGTGTTGTCTTTTCTCTTCTTTTTTGTTGTGTATATCTAAGTACAACTAAAAGTCTCGGGGATATCAGCGAAGGTAATTGCGTCGAGGAGGAAGTGTTGCTAATTCTGAACCCCCTTATCGAGAAACGAGTCTCTGGCCGAGCAGAGGAGAGTGACGGGGTGACGGCTAGGTCATCGAGAGGATTTTGACCAATAATGGCTAGTCACTACGTCACAAATGACGCCCAACTAATACGAATTAGCAGCAACGGGTCGTGTCCGAGTAAAGGTGAAATAGTGTGTAGTGTTGTAGAGTGGGGAAATTGAGGAAATTGTGGTGTCTTATTTTTTTTTGCAGGTGTTCTGAACAAGTCAAGAGGCCAAAGTAATTTGAGATAGTCGAGTTCTTTTGTTTGTTATTTTTTGTGTTACAGGAAATCGGCGATAATTCTTGCACAATCGTAAGTAAATTAAGTGAAAGTGGGTCGAGGAATTTTCGATTTTAGGTACATAAGGTTCGAGAAACATTACCTTTTCGTTTGGAAAGTGAGCATTCACTACCCTATCGTGAAACGTTCAAACGAACAGGGTCGAGAAATTTTCCTTCCAAAAAAAAAAAAAAAAAAAATAACGGGGTCGAGAAATTTTCCTCCTAAAAAAAATAAGAGGGTCGAAGCCTGCAGAAGTTGATGTACATCACACTGCATGAACAGCGGAGAATAGGGCACTGCCACAAGTGATCCCACCATAGATTATCGCAAACTGGAGCAATCCCAAGAAGAAACTTAAAGGAAGAAGGGAAAAGTTTAAGCAGTGAAGTCATAAAGACAAACCGGCACAGACCGCATCTAGAAGTAACAGGCGCATACGGTACATTATGGAACAAAATCGAGCCCAAGGCGACGTCCAAACTACTAGATAGCCGTAAAAAGCAATCAGTCTTGCAGCTCCCCAGAAGCGAAAGAGACAGAACGGACCTAGACGAGGAATATCGGCTTACAGATGGGGGATTTATCAGGGTGAACAAGAAGAATGTCACTCGCTCTCCCGCAAGAAAATTATGTCCTGAAAGTAGCAGCTCAGAGTCGAAAGAAGAAAGAGAACCCAACCCCCATCGATAAATAATCTTCGAGATGATTTTCGAGAATGTAGCCCCTGCAGTTCGGTTGATTCGAGGGACCGACATACACTTTATCGTGGTCCGCGAAACCGATTCGAGGACGTACGTAGAAGACAGAGAAGGTCGAGGCATTCAAGTAATCATAGCAGAAATGAGTACAAAAACGATAGCCTGACGGTCATTAAAACGCTGAAAGGCTGGATCCTTAGGTACTCATGAAAAGAAAAAGAGTCGCCAGAACAATTCCTGTCACCCCTGAAGGCGTGCAAAAAAGCGACAGGAATTGAAGACGAATGCTTGATACCCTGCCTTACCAGCATCTTAACCAAAGAAGCAGGAGACTGGTACGAAATCCATCAATACGATTTCGAGACGTAGAACTTTGCAACATTCGAGAGAGCTTTTAGACGCCAATTTATCGGAGAATTCCATGAAAACGATGTAATGGAAGAACTCAGATCGCGCTATCAAGGGATAAAGGAAAAAGTGACCCCTTTTCTAACGAAATTCAAAAAAATAATCGGCCATCTGAAGAGACCGCCAGCGCTGAGAGAACAATTAAACTTGGCATTCTCCCACCTACGGCCAGAATACCAGGATTATTTATGGGATAAAAAAATTAAACAGCTTGGAGGCAATCGAGAGTTACGGTCGAGAGTTCGAGAGACGCGAAGCAATTAAAGATAGGTATCGCTCCCCACCACGTCGAGATAAATCGAGGATCCCGGGGACGTCTTACGCGGGGCTACACCGCAGCGCACACAAAGTCGCGACGGTGGAGGAGTCCTCGGACACCGACGATGACAGCTATACAGATAGCAAGAGAGAGAAGAAGAAAGGGGCGAAAGGACGGCTGAAAGAGAGCAGTGAAGAAATATCTGCATTGAACACTAATGCGGCGGGGAGACCGACCAGTAGCTGACCACCGAAAGGATCGCCAACGGCTGGGCCCCGACGTTCGTCAAACGAACCAACGGGCCCAAAAACAGTTAACGGCGACATGAATAGGCAAAATATGCTCGTTAGCTAACCAGCGCCGTATACTTTACAGCCCGCTGAGGTACCACCGGCGGCGGACAACACAATATTTGTGGGCCCGCGCTTCATTTGCCAGTTGGTAGGCCATCGGGCAATAGATTGTACTATGCTTGTGAGCAGAAAGGCCACCTGTGTGGCAGTTCAAAAGAATGCCATTCGGACTAACTAATGCCCCACCAACAGAGAATCCAGAGAATAATCGATGCATTATTTGGGCCCGAGATGGAACCAAATGTGTTCGGATATCTTGATGACATCATCATCGCGACTTGGTTGGGTTAGGTATTTCGGGTACTTCCTCGATCGAGAAGGGTTGAGGCCGGACGCGGAGAGGGTTGAACCAATCCTACAGTACCCAGTGCCCAAAACAAAGAGGCAATTACGGCGGTTTCTCGGGATGGTCAGGTGGTATTCGAGGTTTATCGAGAAGCAGAGCGAGATCAAGCTTCCACTGCTCAAGCTCATAAAGAAGACGCAAGCATGGCAATGGAGTGCTGAACAGCAGCAGGCATTCGAGCAATTAAAATTGGCCCTCACAATAGCACCGGTACTGGCCAGGCCCGATTTCACTCGCGAATTCACAGTCCAGTGTGATGCAAGTAATGATGCCATAGGTGCAGTGCTGTCTCAGGATTTCGAGGACGGAGGACATCCAATAGTGTTTATCCATCGAGTACTTTCGAACGCCGAGAAGAATTATTCCACGACGGAGAAGGAGTGCCTAGCCCTGGTGTGGGCGATTAAGAAATTACGTCCCTACTTGGAAAGGTATAAGTTTAAGGCCATAACTGACCATAGTGCCCTTGGCGGCTGCAGCATCTAAGGGAGCCAACTAGTCGACTGGCGCGCTGGGCCCTAGAACTGCAACAGTGGGACGTTAAAATCGAGCACCGGAAAGGGGCGATGCACCGCGACCCGGATGCACTTTCGAGAATCCTGGGGGAAGAAGAAGACGAGGTAGAGGTCGCCGCCTTCGAGGAAGTAAAGGATGCATGGCATCTACGAAGAGTCGAGGAAATCCAATCGAACCCGGTCAAGTATAAGTCCTGGGAAATCGAGGATGGAATGATTTATAAGAAGGGGGTGTTACCGCGAGACACTTAGGAGTCGAGAAAACGTACGAGAGAATTGCACAGGAGTACTATTGGCCCGGGGTGTAGTATGATGTATACCAGTACGTGTAGGGATGCGAGGAGTGCCAACGTTATAAACCCGATCAAACAGCACGGAAGGGACTCACGGGGAGTCGAGTTGTCGAGAGCTCTTGGGCAGTTGTCGCGTCCGATTTAATGAAATTGGAATGGGCCACGGGTAAACATGTAGCTAAAGCCTTCGAGGAATTGATATTGTTTCGCCCGGGCACCCCCGACTATCTACTCGGCAAGGGGTTCGATAACAAGGACCTGGTGAGGGTATTGGAGGTTTATGGAGTGACGCGGGTAACAACACCCCCGTATCATCCCCCATCTAACCACGTGGAACGTAGCAATAGAACTATTAAGACCATGATCGCTACCTTCGTTAAGGCGAACCACCGGAACTGGGACCAATATCTCCACGAGTTTCGGCACGCCATGAACACCGCCGTGCAATCAAGCACAACAGTATCGCCAGCATTCTTAAATTATGGGCGACAACCAGCCCCTGTTAATACGGTTGTCACCCGAGATATGGTTGGATAGGGTGAAGCGGTTAGATGCATTGAGGGACATAGTGACGAAAAATATCGTGAAGGCACACTAGCGGCAAGCTGAGTACTATAATAAGGGTCGTTGGGACGTGCGGTTCCAGGTGGGGGATCTCGTGATGCGAAAGGTGCACGTACTATCGAGTGGGGCCCAGAAATTCTCGGCAAAGCTGGCCCCTGATTGGGAAGAGTCCTATGAAATTATCGAGGTAAAATCCCCAAATGTATACATACTGGAGATGGAAGGGAGACGAAAAAACCCCAAGGTGCATGTGAGTGAACTAAAGAAGTACCGCGAGTGTCGGCGGCAAGAAGATGGAGATGGTGGTGGTAGTAGTAGTAACAATAAACCATTGTAGTAAGTGTACCTATGTGTAATCTAAATTTTTCTTGATGTACCGTCCTTGTGTTGAGTTAGTCGTGGGAATTTACAAAGCAGAAGAATGAGTAAGTATTGGTTAGAGGTATAAAAGGAAACCAAGATGTCGATGCCAGTAGACCAGTCCAACATACGACGGTCCAGTGGGTCCACCAGTCCCTGCCTCAGCCTATCACCGTTACAGTCACCTGCGGGGTGTGGCACCCAGGCACACTCGGTGGAAGCCCAGCTGCTGCAGGATATGCAGCCGGAAGATAAGTGGCGAGTAGCTGCCCAACAGGCCCCGAAGATTGGGAAGAAGGCCCCAGTAACATCCGACACGAAGGGGTCGGCGGGGGAACCGCCATCACCAAAACGAGGCGTTAAGAGAGGAGCAGCAGGTGAGGTCAGGGCGGGATTTGAGGAGCTCCTCATCGATCTCGAGTCGGCAAGCGAGATCCGGGAGGGGGAGGAAGGTTGGAACGAGCTGTCAAGTTGCCAAGCCGTAGAGGAGCTTGAGGGATGGTTCTTGGAAGGTATTAACGATGGCGTGCCCCCTCCGCCAAGTAACGCACACGAGTCCAACCTAACTCCCCACTTCCCTTCTAAAGAGCTTGGGGTCGAGTTAGGCGGGCATTCGAGGAAAAAAGGCACACCGCAACATGTGCAGGAAGATCAAGAGAGTCTCAAATGGTTCGCGCTTCTGCCGTTCGTAGGTATCGAGCCCTTTCCAGCAGGGGGAATGGAATGGGACGAAGAGGAGCCCTCGCCAAGCCCAAACGGCCCCGTCGGGTACTGGCCAAAAGGAAAGGGGCGACGAGAGCCCTTCAACCCCCGGCGGCGTGCAGAGGTGGAAGGAAGCGCGCCACCTAGCCAGGCCCCCGCCACCCCGGTAGCCCGCAGGTGGGGCCAGTCGGACCCCAGCCCTCCGAACCGCCCAGGAAGGTGGTAGCAACGGCGCCACCACCAGTTGGGGAGGCAGGCAAGCGGAAGTCCGCTTTTGACCGACTAGGACAAGTGACTGGAGAGAAGTGGGAGGGATCGCCCGATCAATTTCGGGACCTGGGGCGATGCCCGGTGCGCGGAGTGTTGTTTGGGGGCTTCCGCCCAGTGCCCGTAGACAGGATGGAGCCACCTCGCGGCGTGTGCTTTAACTGCCGCCAATCGGGCCACACCCGCTTCGTATGACGTGCACCCCCGAGTATGTTTTGCTATAATTGCGGCCGTAGGGGCACCACCTTGCGCTCCTGCCCTCGGTGCTCGGAGGTGCATGGGCAGTACTTCACAGCCCAATTATCCGCTAAAGTGGGCCCGAAGGAGCGCGAGGCAATGCCCAGTAGGAGGGCCTCTGGTTGGGACCAGGCGGAAACAGTCAGCCAGCCGGTTCCGTCCACCGTTGACCAGGTCGCTTGCCCGGACAGGATGGAATCTTCCACTGGCGGGACCTCAACCACCCCCAGTCGGCCACAGCCACCCGTCCATCTCTGCTGGAGTACTTACTTCCAGTCAATCAACCACTTAGCTCCGGATCCACACGAAGTACTCTTGCAGGCTTATTTTGCCCAAGGCTAGAGTGAGTACGACTTAATCACCTATATAAATTCGAGGGGGATGATCAGGATCGAGGTAAAGCCGTCGACTCCGGGGTAGTCAACGGCTTGTCCGGGAGGTGTTTGTGACGAGGTCACAATCATCGGCCTCGTGCTCCCGGGGAAGCGTGCCGCCGCCATGTTGGGCAGCACCCGGTAAGAGCAGAGGCGCTGCACACGCACTCGCACACCACACACACGCACGGATGTAGAGCGGGTCGCGAGGGAGAGCGGGAAGGAGAGGAACGACGGCGCTCACCGGGAGCCCGCCCGACGCGGGGAGAGCCTCCGGAGGCAGCGCGGTGAGAGCGAGAAGAGGAGAGCGACGAAATACGGGAGAGAGAGCGCGGCATACTAATGAGCCACGTGCGCCGAGTCTCGCGCGCACCGGTGAGAGTAGGGAGAGCGCGTCGGGTGGGGAGCGCGCGGAGAGGGAAGAGGAGACCGCGCGGGATAAGTGAGCCACGGAGCACGCAGTAATGGAGAGAGTGGACTTGCGAGCCGAATATTGACTATAGGGGCGCCCAAGATGAGTCATGGCGCAGGCGCCGCAGGATGACATAAGGATCAGAGATGATGAGTAAAGAACGATCGCGACGATCGCTCTCTTACTTATCAACCACCAGAGTAGATAGTTCACTCGGCAGGAGATTAACTAGTGAGAATCGCAGAAGTTGTGGTGAGTGATAGTATGCGGGAAGATCGCGGTAGTCGTGGTGATCGGTTATTTGGTTCGAGTATTGGGTTTGCGGATTAATTTTCGTAGACTCTGGTCACCTGGTCGAGGAGGTTCGAGGAGATAGTGGCGAGATCATGTATGGTGTGTTGTTTTTTTTCCAGATTCATCTACCAAGGGAAGAGAACTACTGATGGCGTCAAATTAATTTACTCAATTTTAATAAATCATCACTTGTTAATTAAGCCGTGAGACTTTTATTTGCTAGTGTAATAGTGCGCGTGTTCTGTGTTGTTTTTTCTCTTCTTTTTTGTTGTGTATATCTAGGTACAACTAAAAGTCTCGCGGATATCAGCGAAAGTAATTGCGTTGAGGAGGAAGTGCTGCTAATTCTGAATCCCCTTATCGAGAAACGAGTCTCTGGTCGAGCAGAGGAGAGTTAAGTTCAAGTCTTATGAACCCTAAATACCTAAACTCACCTACTCCACACACGTAGCAACTTGTTAATCGAAATTTTAAAAATTTATAAACTCTAAACATCGGAACCGTCTACCCCACGCACGTAGCAAGTTGTTAATAGAAAGTTTTAAAAATATACTCTAAGTTGCTAATGAAAGTTTTAAAAATTTACCCTAAACTCCTAAACCTACCTCCCCCACGCACTCGAGGCTGCTCATAAAAAGTTTAAATCTTATAAATCCTAAACACCCAAGCCCATCAACCCTGTGCACGCAACTCGCTGCTAATAGAAAATTTGAAACTTATGTACCCTAGACTCTTAAACCTACCTACCTCACGCACTGCACGCTGCACATAAATATTTATATTTTATAAATTCTAAATACCCAAACCCACCTATCCCACGCACGTAGCGAAGTTACTGATAGAAAATTTCAATAATTTATCCTAAAAACTCTTAAAACTACTCATAAAAAGTTTAAATCTTATAAATCCTAAATACCCAAACCCAACTTCCCCAGATCTCTCCTCCATACGAGATCGTAACTGAAATCTCGTGGAGATCTCATAAAGTTCTCATATGAAATCATTATACGAATTTCAGACATATGAGATCACATATGAGATCTGATCTGCAATTCCAATTAATTAATAAATTATTTATTAATTAATTAAAACTGCACATGAAATTTCACATGAGATCTATATGAGATCTACATGAGATTTCAATTACGATCTCATATAATATTTTCACGCGGGACTAAGTGTGAAAAAATTTATTTTTTACACTCCATACGCGAATCTCGATTTTCATAATAGGCAATAAACTTTGGGGACTTGTAATTTTTACGTGCTGTTTGAGACTTTGTTTTTTCGCTATAATTGGTTCATAATAAAATTGCCAAATCTTATTGTCCTAAAATTTGCGACTAATGAAGAATAATGTAAAGTAAATGGACAGAGCTAGATTAGCCTGGGCCACTTGAGAAGTACATGAGCTGTCAGAAATAGTTGATTTGACAAAAACCTGTATAAATATATAGCATTTTACACTTGCTCATAATACTATGTTAAAAGTGTAGTATACTGCAGTTTCCTTTAGTTTAATAAATCTGACATGGTTCCTCATAACCTTAAACAAAAACTTCTTTTTTCTTTTTATTACGTTTTTCCCTATATCTCGTACGAAAATCCCAATTTCTGAATGATCTTTGTACGAGTGTATTTCGAATTTTTTAAAGAAATGCTTCTTATAATATAAATTTTTTTTAATTTGTTTTATAAATTTCGTAAATGTTAAGTACTTCGTAGAAATTCGTTATCTTTACATTTTCTCACGTATCCCGGAAAAGGACAAATCTTATGCAGAGTTCCTTTTTGATTTTCAATTTATACGTTTTCAGTGTGTCGGGAATACTTTACCCATTTATTCTTTAATATTTTGCAGGTATCACATACATATTTTCTATTAATTGTATTGAACTTTTATCCCTTTATAGATTCTACGTACTTTATAAAACTATTTTTCTTTTTTAATTTAAAAGTTCTTTTGGCCATCCGCAAACATCTTTGTAGTCGATAAAAACGTCAGGATTTTTTTATTTTTCCTATATTTTAAACACACTATTTTTTACTTGGATTTCATATAATTCATTGCCCCACTACGTGACAGAATTTCTGTAGTTCTAAAGCTCACAATTTTTTTTTAAGAGTGGTACTAAAATTATTGGTTTTGTTAGAATATCGACGAAAAGATGGTACTTATTACTGGGAGAAAAAAGATATATTTTTTTAATTTTTATTTAAGCAATTTTAGTCTCAAAGGAGATTATTTTTCTGAATACATAAAGTGGCATGAATTGTACATAGTCTTTATGCATGTGGTTTTTAGAGTTTATTCATAGTTTGTTCAAGTTTCATACAAATAAGTAACAATTTGAAAAAAAAATGTGTGTACGATGTTACATATAGCCGGGCCTGATTTTATAGAGTAAAACTGTGAAAAAAGGGGGAATAAGGTGATTGTGATCGATAAATTTCTTGATAAGTATTCGTTGTATATCAAAGAGTGGGCAATGTTATAGTACGTAGTCTATCCCTCGCAGAAATTTCTCTATCAAAAATGGGCAGGAAAAAAAATAAATAGCTCGTAAAAATAGTTTATTTTTAGGTAGAGATGAAACGATTTTTTCGGTCATATTTTCTAATTAATAAATAACATAACCTGAAATACTTCTACTAAATTTTCTCTCTCATAAGATCATATATTTGAAAACAAACATTAAAAGAAGGTAGCCAACTAAAATGTAAATACAAATTACTGGTGTTTAATTTGTTTACAGTACTTCCTCAGACGATACAAGCGAAAACAATGATTTTTCCGTTTGATTCTGTCTCTCTTGCTCTTCGTTATAATAGTAAGCCTGTTATTAGCTATTTCCTAAGTAAAAAAAATGGTCAACTTTAATATCTTTTAAATACTCATAAATAACCTAATCGTTTCATTGATAGATAGAAATGACCTAGAAAAGTGTCTAATTTTTAGTAATTATTGGAGAAACTAGCTATTTATTAGGTGAAAGTAGTTAGTGTGGCACCATGGGGCATCAAAATAAACCCGATCGACGTTGCAATCCGGGCACAACCAGAACCCGCACGCTGTACAGTGTATCCAGCGTCGAGTACGCTGACACTAAAAGCGTTCACCGCAACCGTAACAAATGTCACGGTAACGCCTTGGTGCATCGCGTATGACATCTCGACGCTGGTGCCGAATACGCTCGTGAACCCGGCCCATTTGAGCCAGTTCGTTACGGCGTTGTTGCACCAGCAGCCGTTGAAGGCCATTAAAAAATCCGCGCCGCACACGCATTGCACGACGAAGTGCCACCTCCTCCACGTCCAAGTCCACAGAGTCCTCTTCACTAAGATTGTGACTGTCGCTGTCACTGTCACGAACACTATTACTA
Source organism: Torymus tubicola (assembly GCA_035583055.1). NCBI lineage: Eukaryota > Metazoa > Arthropoda > Insecta > Hymenoptera > Torymidae > Torymus > Torymus tubicola. Next base: position 12,363 of record JAWWEQ010049061.1, read on the forward strand.
TCACTAGCGTTATTCGCGCGGACTGTTTCCGCGTCGGAATCGACCTCTTCCGCAGGCTCCACCTCATCCACTTTCATGTCCATGTCCTCCGCCTCCTCCTCCCGCACTACTTCAACAATTTCTGACTCGTAGCCACTGTCACTATCACTGTCATCTAGCTGATCTTGCAAAAGATCAGCCAGAGCGGCGTATTCTATGAGCTGGTCTCGTCGAGCCTTTGCAGCTTCCAATGCTTCACGTAAAATCCAGGGGTCCACCCCCTGCTGCTGGTCAACGATCGGATGCCCTCTGTCAATTAAATCATTGACAAAGTTGGCCATTTCTACTGGTGGTGATGGCAGCTGAACATCCATGATATGCATGATGATTGAGCTTGAGATCATTTGTTGGATTTATAATAGTAAAAGAGAGAGTTGGTGTCTTATCGAATACTCGAGGTAGATTGCTGGACAGTAGGAGCGCTCTAGCCATCATTTTTTAAAACTTTGCAAAAAACTGCAGAAAAGCCCGAATAAAATCTCTATATTACTCTTATTACATCTTAAAACTTTGCAAAAGCTGCAGAAGATGTTGAACGAAATCTCTGAACCACTCTTATTACTTCTAGAGAACAGTCGAAAATTCTTTTCTCATGGTTTTTTGCAAACAGATATATTTTGTAGAAACTCGAGAGAGAAAGAGTCGAGCTTCTTATCTCCCAAACTATGTTTAATTATATTATGTGTATTAAGAACAATAAATTAATTAAAAAGATTGTATATAAATACTATATAAGAGAGGTTTTACAACATTCTGGTGAAAAAGAAACATTTTAAAAATAATTATAATGCGTAAAATTATGATTCGATGTTTTACAAAAGTTTACTTATTATAAAATTATGAACCAATACTTTTAAAAAGTTAATTATTTATAAAATTAGGCAAAAAGTTAATATAAATGCAAATCAAACCTGCGTGCATAAGTAGGCAAACATCTGAACGAGTAGGTATATTAAAAGCTACAAAAAAATAGAATGATAATCACTGCACTAGGACTATCCCCCTAGCACACGTTAAGCTACGCCTACTATCTGTACAGCATCTTAAACTCTTTTCGTTGGTTATCTGTTATCATAAATGCAATGAATGAGGTGTCGCCGCTTTCATGATAAGTAGTCCGTCATAATGACTATTACATATGTGCGACTTTCTTAGCTTATATATTCCTGATACATATAATGAAAGAAATACAATATAACTTAATTTATCGCTACCACCAAGTACACAAACTACCTTTTACATAAACTTTAATACACAGGCGTGAAAATAGAGAGAATTTGTACACTGATTGACGTATTGGCAGAGTATTGGTACGATTTAACATAGGAATTTATGATCTGATGAATTCGTGACATTATACTTCTTTACTAAGTGTAGTACACTCTTCTTATTTCCGGTATTTTGAAATTACACAGGGTAATTAATACCGTTATCGATGTATTGATCAGCCTAATCAATTATGGTAAATACTCGTGACATCATAGTTTTTCCTAGTTACACCACCCACTACTTATAAACTGTATTTACAAGTTTGAGGGACCAATCACTTTAATTATAGATTCGGTATCGGTACAGATATATCGAAAAGTTACGTTCAGATGGATTCGCGGTATTGTACTTTTTTGTAGGCCACCACACTTTCTTTTTAATGAAAATGTTTTGGAACCTTATTATACCATTGATATCGTTATCGATACATTGATCAGCAAAATCGATTATTTTATCAACTCGCGATATTATACTTTTTTGCAGCCTGTTGCACCCCAAAAACATTCCACATATTTATAAATCTCGCAAACAAATATTTTTGTTATTGATTCGGTATTGGTACCAGTATTGGTACAAATATCTCGAAAACTTACATTCGGATTAATTCGCGGTATTGTACTTTATTGTTAGGTACAACACCCTCTTCTTAGTGACGATGTTTTGAAA
>JAWWEQ010049062.1:0-14333 GCA_035583055.1 Torymus tubicola
TTAACTAACCAAATTGATTTTCAGTTACATAAAAGTAAACTAAACACAATTCTAATATTGAATATTGTTATTATTTTATTATCTATTTCTTAATAAACAATTTCCAAAAAGTATCCGGTTTTACCCCAGTCCCCCTACTTACGGTTTGTTAATCAAGTTACCAAATTTCTTACAGTTCACGTTCATCATATGTCATCGACAAATCTCAATAAAAAAAAAACTAACTATAAAATAATGTGACTCCCGGCCTATCCCACCATAACAAAAATACACTTATATATATATATTTTCAATCACCACGTTGAAAGCAAAATTTACCAAACTTATATGTATACATCCACTCGTGTTACGGTTCATTCGCATGGCGGGGACCGCAGACACCAGCCTTTCTTCGTCTGTCTATCTATATTAAATCGCGCGTCGCCCCCCGTACAATTATCTTTGCGGCAATAAACACATTGCTGCAGCGCACGCGCGCGTTTCTGGAAAACGTCCCATAGCGATGATTATTTCTGCGGCTCTCCACATAGCTCGAGTCTCTTTCTCAATAGCATCTATAAACGCTCGCGTGTATATGCGTATACGCAGAGATCGCCGATTTCTATTTCCGTCGGTTGTATCACATACTTATGTGTGCACGCGTCTGCGCGAATACTGCATGGCTCTCGACACGTATATATGTGTGTGTGCGTACGACGCGCGGAATGATTTTTTCGGCCTCGACGATAATGGCGCTATTATGCGGCTTTTTGTGCTGAAAATAAGAAGCCGGTGATATGCAGGGAAAAGTGTTTGTATATAGGATGTGTGTGTGTGTGTGTGTGTGTGTGTGGCGTATAGTATGGTATATGTAGCGGTTTTTCGGTAGGATGAAGGTTTGGAGAACGAGTGTTGGTATGTAAAAAAACGAACATATGTGTACAGATATATGAAAGTCTTAAGATAATAAATAAGGCTTAATATTAATATTAGAATAATAATCTTTGACTTTTTAGCAATGTAGATGATGAGTATATTATAATCCTTACCATTGATTTTGATTGATTTTATTTAATTTCAGTCTTACATGGCCCAGAAATGGCTTTGATTTTATATCATAAATTGCCTATTACATATTTATAATCGCAGCGCATTATTACACTGTAGTTTACAATTCACATCTTAACTTAACCGGACCTTATTCCCTTATCATTATATAATACTTTTATGATACTTTTATAAACAAATAAATTATACTTGAAACCCTTTATTTTATATCAAACGCCTCATTCATAAATCTTATATCCGCATATAATACTTTACAAATATTTACATCCTTATATACTAATCACCGCTGTTACATTATATTACATATTATATATTATTTTGCATTATTTCAGTCCCACTTTTCTCATTTCTCACATTTTTATTCTATTTATCTATACCTAAAATCCTCTAACCCTTTTATAGAAATTTCTTCTTCGATTTTTTTAAACATCTCGTCATTTCCCTTTTTATTCAATATTAACTTTATCCTATTGTATTTTTGACCTGGTAAGACTATCTTCCACCCTCTGGTTATTTCACATTCCTCCACCATATGATTGAAGGAACTCCAATTTTTTCCACATAGTTCACACATCTTATCCTTATCATCCAACCCATATCTAGTTACCTTTTCCAGATTACCATCACATCTCAGTCAAGCTAAAATTGCCATGTTATAATCCTTACGATATATAATGTATTTTTTTTAAGATGAATAGTCAAATGGTCGATGTTATTTACAATATCATATGAGAATAACATAACATATTATGCAAAACTATAGAAGATAGTTAGAAATTTTTTATTCAAAGTGTTTGTATGTGTAAAAATATAATAAAAAAAACGAAGAAATAAACAAATATTTTAATTATAATTTACCTAATCAAATCATCACTTTTTTTTTAACCTGTCAACCAAAGGACCTTGAACCATACTACACAAACACACACACACATACGCTGACATACACAATATAAATATATTTCCACTATGAGTCAAACCATCACCGGCACGACACATAGACGCGACTTTTCTCAAGAGCTTCAAGTCTCTCTTAAGACTCATCATCGCTCGACGACGATGACGAGCACACATATATAAAATCGTCGTCGCGTATGGTGTTGTCGACGACGCGCAGTCGCCGTCGTCGCTGTATCACGTCTGTGAACATATAACATAAGAAGTCCCCTCCCGTTCTTTACACACACACACACATATGCACGTGTCGTCTGGTTTCGGTGCCTAGAAGAAGATAGACCGCATTACCAACTTGTCACGGACCTCGAGAGTTGTTTTTTTCAACTGGAGATATGTGAATACGGGATTATCGTTTTTTTTTCAAGGACCGTATATATATATATGTATAGACGTGGGAGTGCGAAAGATGCGGATTAGCGGCGGTTGTAAATTGGTGGATTCGTTGTGAATGAAGTTCGTGTTTATGGGGTTAGTTGAATGGGTTTTACTGTAATACGGGAGAGTACGTTACGAAGTGGGTTATTGGGAATTTCAGGCGTATAGACCGTGCTAAAAGTGGAATGTGGCAGAAGGGTACATTGTGATTTTGTAGAGGTACCGAGCCATTATTTATAATAAAAATCAGATGTAGAAGTGGTAGGGCATATATATATATATATTTTTTTTTTAAGAAAAAAAAGATGCTCGGACTTATCTGCACCGCGAAATCTGTAGCATATAAGAGGGAAAAAAAATCAGTCTGACGTGCCCGAGCGAAGCTAATCTTGAACCCAAGCTCGAACCGCTATAATCCCATGTAAATCACTCGGCAAAAAGAATGTATACATTTTATAAATCTAATTTTGCTATCAGTCCACGTTTATCTGCATTATAAAGTACAACCGAAAAATTCCAAATAAATAAGTAAAAAAAAAACAACCTGTATTATATATTAAAAAAACCAATCAAATCGTTATACCATACACAACCTGTCAGCATCAATGTCAATCTGTATACCTATAATGAAGACCCCAACCCTGACATTTCACGTTCACGTCCGCGCAACAACACAACACCATCTATATATATATATATATACACTATATACAAACCCAATCGTATCGACAACCCAGACTTGCCTTGATATTTTTCTCTTCCCTTCTTACTCTCCTCCTTCTCGTCTCATTTGCATGCTTTTACCACGTCTCGCGCACTTGTTTCCGTGAGACTTTAACAGACAAGACGCGCACGGGGCAACCAAGTGTACATTATATATACGTATACCTTTAAAAGGGTGCCAGCTCGTTAGGCGCATGAGAGAGAATGAAAAATCACCGTATAGCTGCGTCGTTGTCAGCTGTTCAGGCAACAAGTGTCCGCGCGCGCGCGCGCGTGAAAAGTCAGTGACGCAACTATAGGTATATATGCTATACGTCGGTAGCTGTCGGTTGTTGTTGTTGTTGTTGTTGGTTTTTACGCTACGGGTATACTATATATATATCGTATACAATGCGGAACTTACGAAGTGAATAGAGGTGCGGGTACGACCGGTAGGAGTATATACCTATATATATAAACAGCATATGAGCGTGCATTGTCAGTGAAAGCGACTATATGGGGGGAGGGGGAGGTGACTGATTGTCGCTTTTGCCGATGGGGAAAAATGTTATAGCTACGGATCGAAAGTGTCTTAACTGGAGTAACTCGTCTAGAAGTGTGAGACGACGCGGTGGTATAGGGTTGAATAACGATTTTTTTTTTTAGGCGTAGGAGAAAGGGGGTTGAGGAGTTGTGCGGGAAATAGTGCGGTAAGATTTGGAATGTTAGAATTTAAAGGTATATAACTTTATAATATATATGGATAAACGTAATAGTGTATAATATAATTATATATTCCTCCTTTAATTATATCAAATTATTTATATCTTTTTATCTTTGTTACAAAATATTCTATATTTGCAACCAATCCATCATTCATATAAATATGGGTCACAACAATCAATATACGAAACATACCCTCGAAACATTAAACCCCACACTTATATATATAATTAATACGCACAAAACCACAACCTCGAGCAATGCCTCCGCGAGTAATACTTCCGCGAAACCACATTGAGCCCGTCCTCTCTCTCTCTCTCTCTCTCTCTCTCTCTCTCTCTCCATTGCCCGTCCCGCCTAATCAGCATTAGTCCGACAACGACTGCATCTCTCTCTCTCTCTCCCTCTTCTCTGCCATTCATAAATGCAGGAATGCACGCGCGAGGCTCGGCCGCTGCCGACATGCCTATATATATATATATATATATACACACACACACACACATATATACGAACGCTTGCCTCCTTATCTCCGTTATAGTCGTCGACGAGGGCATATATATAAGTGTCTCCCCTAATTCACTCGTAAGCGTGCTAAAATACGCGAGGCCGTTAACACACAGCTTTCTTTTTTTCTTTCTTTTCTTTTTCATGCAAAAGCCGCATATACGACCACCCATTCGGGCGACGGTCGCGTGCATGTACGTTTGTTTATTTGGTTTTGTATATATATGTATAGAATATATATATAGGCATGTGTGTGCGCGTGTGTGTGTGTTTCTCAAGAGGGAAGGAGTGTACCCATTGGGCTGTAGTATTACAGCTCCAAAAATTTGGTAGGTTGTATAAATTGTATATATACCTCGATATGGAACAGGCTAATTAGAATGGGAGTTGTATAAAGATAAGCACTGCTTGGTTGATTATATATTATTGTGTTGTTCGTGTGGTCACGGTGTATATATATAATGATCGGGCAACATCGTCGGCGCCACCTAAAATTCCTTTACTGGCGAATTTTTGCGCATATATATATATAATGTCTCGAAATATACACACGTTTTATTCATGTCACACACAAGGGACGTTGTAAATATATATAAGCTCGGCGAAAATAATCGGCTTTGTACATACGCAAATGTATCTATCTAATCGCTGGAGATTAAGAGGAGAGATTATCGAAAGTATTATACAGGCAAAGCAACGAAAAAAAAAAATAAGAAGATTCAGAGTCTGCGTCTTCTTTATAGTTATATGCACACGCGTGCGTATATATATATATACACATATATATGCTGAGAAAAATTCGAGGATATTTTTTGGGAGCCAAGATTGTGCCGCATAGTCTGCATTTTTCATCCTTACATATACACATATGCGTTCGCCAAGTTCACGTTATATGGCGACGCTTCTTTTGGGTTCTCTCTGTCATCGCGATGCTTTTATTCTATGAACTATCGACCTTTTTTATGCGCGTTCTTGTATCATTAACAGGTTCTCAAGGACACAGACTTCGAGAGCTGGGTAAAAAAATTTAAAAAAAAGTTTTATGGTCGTGTATATATGCAGTTCGCTATATAAATGCCGAAATTTCCAGACCTTGAAAGAGAAAAAGAGAGAGATACTGATTTCTCTGTTTTTCGTCGAGTGTGTATATAGCATTAGAGTGTGATCGTATTTTTAAATAAAATCGTAATAAAATACCACAACGACGAGTAAAATAGTATATAAGTAACGAATCTTTCACTCACGATATCATTGACATGTATTTATTACTAAATTATACGTCAATATACTTATAGTGACACTTTACGATATACCAAAAATGACAAGATAGAATATACCGCCTATATACATATATATATATATATAGGTTGAAGACAAATTACTGGAATTAAAGTTAATAGGCGGAATAAACAATTAGCTCAACTTTCTCCTACAACACCTTACGCGCGCTACGAAAAAATACCACCGACAACGTCAACTTTTTCGTAAATCCACCACCAACACACACGTCACTTGTCTTATATATACACTAGTCTCTCCCGGGGCGCAGTAGCGCTCACGATCCGTATCATTTTTCACTTCGCACTTATTTGCATGCCTCTCTCTCTCTCTCCTTCGCTTGTCGCTGTCGTAGGAAACAACTCGGGCTTAATGAGCCGCAGTGCGCGAAGGAGAAATCTAAGAGAGAAAGAAAAAAAGCGAAGCGTTCGCGTCTTTTATTATTTTGCCCTATGTATAAGTATATACGACGGTGAATTTCACGGTCACAGGGGCTTGTAATTTGGCGCGCGCTGCAAGTTGAAGGAGAGAGAGAGAGAGAGAGAGACTAGCCGGCGCCGACATTGCAAAGATATGCGGAAGCTATTTGACGCTCGCTTAGAATGGCATGCGATGCGTGCGCGAGTGCGTGCGGCGTATTATATACTCATGATGTGTACTTAGGTCGAGAGGATGAATTTTAACTTCGACAAGGACCGCCGCTAATGCTTCTGATCGTGAACTTTAACGTTCCTGTGTTGTATATCTATATATACGTATACATATATATTTTTCAAAAATGAAAATGCGTATATATATACATTAGTGCTGAAAGATATCGTATACGTCGATCTACATATAGTAAGGATATTACACTTGGCTATATGGTTATATCTACATATAGCACTATACGTACTATAACATCTGCTAATAATAGCGATAGCCGTAAACGTATCAAAATGGCTATAAAATTCAACACACACGTACACATTATACATACATATATATACATACCGACTAAAGTTTCGCTGTAGCTGATTTGTTACTTTGTTACCTCGAAATTCAGGCGCGCATATATATACATATAGGCGCCCATTAAACGCAGCTGCGTGGACTTTCGCGCACTTTGGAAAAAAAAAGTCCCGATGACTGCCAGACATTATTCAACGGGCGCGATCGTAAAGGTTGAAATTTATATTCGTATAAGCGACGACGATCACGCATTACCTATTTACTTCACTGACCTAATGCCTTTATTTTATCTTAATCCACATAGAGAGAGAGATATGCGGTGGGAGTGTATAAGGGTGGTATGAATCACGTTTGATTTTCCGCCGAATAATATATTATATACTATTCGCGTATATTGGCTTGATCGTTGCGGAGCAACGCGCTTATATCGCGAACGAACGCGAACGCGCGCGCGCTTTATTTATCGTTGAGCGCCCGCGATGTTGCGTGGAAAACTGCGAAATCGTTATCTCGCGCTGTAGTCGTTCTAGGTCTAACGTATATATAGGTATAGTGAAATACCGCAAATATTTAAAGGTGTATATATATATATATATATAAGAACGCATTAGATCCTTTAGTTTGCAATAATGGTTATAGTTGATATATTATCATAGCCTTGAATTTAGCTGTATATACCTTGGTCTATGATGAGAAATAATGTTTTTCTTTGCTATTTAATGGTGTCATAATTTTTCTCTTTATATATATATGTGCATTGCGTTGAAAGTTCCAATTAATTATAAATAATTAAATGCTTTAGACAAATCGATTATTATTATTGTCAGCGTCTGACTTGGTTCATCAATCCTATATTAAACATTTACATAAGCCAGGGATTACTTATATAATTGCTTGCAAAAAAAAAATTCTAAATAGACAACAATTCTAAATCACAAATCTCCTAAGGTCCCAATACCATACCTTAATAATTCGCCGGTAAAGGAAATACACTTATATATACATCTAATCACGGTCTCTCGCGATATACACAATTCCCTATACCAATTCACGGCCATATACGCGTACACATATATATCTGATACACTTTCCACTAACCAGATCGTTTAAATGCATCGATTCACACGATCACGAAAAAATCACTCTCTCCCTCAATCCTCCTCCTCCCCGTTCTCGGAGAAAGCTCCTCGTCAACGCTAACCGTTACTTCCTCTCACTATATACTAATAAAAAAAATAAACGAAACCAACAACACACCCTGAAGCATCATCATCATCTCTTTTCTCACGGTCCCGTTTCTCGATCTATACATTTTCCCTATATATATACTACTACCTGCGCCTTGAGGGCGCGTATATACTCGCGGCGCTTATCAGAGAACTTGCGCGCACGACGCGTGCAATGCTGTGCCCGGTGATCGGTCAGAGCGCAAAGGCATGACATTTACGACTTGTTGCGCTCGCGCGAAATGCCAGGCTTACGTAAACGCGGGGTTTCCCCTCGTAAGCACGTGCCTGCGCTGGATTTGCATATTTCGAAAGCCTCGCCGCCGGAGGAATATGAATCCGAAAGAAAGAGAGAGAGAGAGAAGGAGTGAGTATAAGAGCATGCGGAAGTATATGGAGTGCGATTTTTTTTCTAGAGATTTGATATATGTATGTAGTTGTGATATTGAGGGATAATGGTGGTGGGAGGTAAGTGTGAACAGGGGAATTTCAAAATGGAATATGGTCGCTGGAGAATTTATATATACGATTGCTGTATGGGAGTGATATAGGCGTTTATTCAAAATCGATTTCTTATACAATTTCGTTTGATATGTTTATATGAATTTTTGTTGAGAAATTATTGTTACACGTAACAGGTATAATATAGTGAATGTTCGAAAGGTATGTTTAAATTACAACGTGTGTAGTAAGTATTAAATTACTTTTCGACAAACTATATTTTTTTTTAATCAAATTTATTTATGATTTAATATTAGAAATTATGGTTGCGTAAAAGTGCAGAATCAACAACCCAGGTGAATCGAAAACAAAAAAAGCTTTCCAAGATATATAAATTAAGTATATGGGTTATAACAAAAATCGCCCGTCATTCTATAAAACCACCATCAGTTTTTATCTCTTATACAGACACACAATCTATGTACGCTAAATACACGAATAGAAACCCACTATACGGCTGTTTAGCAAATAGACCACCTGATTGAAAAATAAAATAAAAATAAAACAACTAATTAAACCGGCAAGCACATATAAACACAAAAAACTCACGATGTACCGCCCCAGTATACCAAAGTAATAATAGCAAACCACACTCAACCTATATACACGCGACTATACACGACGATTCTAATAGAGCCATAGTACACGCCATATACTCGTGCCTCCTTACAACACAACGCATTGCTCCCTCGTTTCCCAGATGCTACTACTACCGCCGCCGCCGCCGCAAAGTATATACCTATACACTCAAACCCTGCCGCGTGCCCATCTCGGTAGCGCGCATCCTCCTATATGTATATACATATATATATACACACGCGAGTAGGTGGGTCGAGGCTCGGTTGCGGATATGGAGATGAGCGCGTGTGTATATATATACGTAGGAGAGGACGTAAAAGGACGAGATATTTACTGATATTTAGAGAAGAGAGTATATACGTATAGCAGCAGACGAAGGAAGAGAGAAAGATATGCATTTAGATAGGCGGAGGTAGTAAACACGCAGAGGTAGAAGCGTTGCGCGGTTGATGGAAGAACGTATGTATGTATGTATATATATAAAAAATACTCGAGAGCATAATATATAATGTCGGCTTCTCTTTTCGCGGGGAATTAAGCATGCGGTGTGCGTACGATGCGTCTATATATGTATATATGCGTATAATGTGGAAATGTAAAAATATACTGTTACGAACACGTATATAGTATACGGTGGTGGCTGCGTGAAGTTGATGGTTCCATATATTATTTGGAGCTGTGATGATATGTTTAATATTGTGGAAGCGCCGCTGTGGTTTACGATGGCGGCGATCTGTTATGGTACCTTTTTCTTCCAATCTTATTTACCTTGTTTGGGAATTTATACAGAGGTGTGCGTGATTAAGGTGTGCATATATATATATATAAAATTTTGGGTTATCAATAACGTCGCCGTGGGTCGCTGATGTATTAATTGAAAGTTATTATGTGATTGTGCAATGTGGCGTCAGGAAAGATGCGATTAATAATAAATATAAAAAGCGGCAATTAATCGTCTTCAATGTTTTTTCTTATATGCAAAGCTAAAGATAACCGAAGAGCTACATGCAAAAAATTAACGAGTGGTAAGAACGGCATGAAGAAGAAGAGGAGAGGAAAATATGCACAAGTGAAAAAGTTGAAAGAATATGTATATAATACCTAAGGTTGTTTGTGGTCGGTGACGTAAGATCGAGGCATAAAACTGTTGAAAAAAAATCTCCGTGCTACTTGAAACACTTGAAACGTCAAGCTTTTTTAAATCATGAAGAAATCGTAAAATGATGACGACCATCGCTGCGTATGTACGCACGTGGCTGTTACGCGAACGCGGCTTCTATCTTTAAAGATTATCGTGAATGTTTTAATTCATGTTCTTGGATATAATTAATGTTTTTTTTTTAAATTCGGTATTATATTTATGATTGTTTGAAGTATACCTAAACATCACCAGGTAATTAGGTTAATGATTTCTAATTTCAAATTAAAAATTAAAAAAATATCATAGTATAAAATGTAATTAAATACCTATATACTTTAATAATTAGCTTCTAGTTTATATTTTGAAGTTTGTTCATAATATGTATATCGGTACAGAGACTACCATATATATATTCAATAAAATTCAACTGAATATTCTTAAAAAATAAAATTAAACTTTCTTATAATTATAGATTAAGAAATTTTCGACTATCTCAGATTATTATTTCTTATTCTTAATACCTAAGATATTTGTTATACAAGTAACATCACGAACACACCACCACGTCTATATCGTTACATCACTTCACAAAACACCCCTTACTCAACCTCCTACACCCTCAACTCCCCATTCCCAATCAACCCCTATATACCTGCACTTACCTCCCTGCTCTTATATACATATACTTCCTCAAAACATGTACTACACCACAACACGCAATTCTCCTACACACACACACGTGTATAATATATATGCATCGTCAGTCCTCTAAAACATCCTCCTCTATATCCTCGCACACTCTTATATATACGTTGCAGCTGCAGCAACAGCAGCACACACGCACATATATATATATACACATCATATACAGCGGCTGCCGGCGCTCAGCTCCCCTCTATAGCCGCGCGCGCGCGCGCACACTATAGGCGCGCCCGCGCGCGCGAGCTGAAGCGCACGTTCAGTCGCAGTGTTGCCTCGGCCGCCGAGCAAATCGGACCTCGCGTCTACCGGCCGCGCGCACGTGTTCTTTATATATATATACATTGTGTATATGTTTACGTCGAACCGCGCGTGCTTCGTATATATAATCTATAAATTGTCGCGGAATACGAAAGTGTGTTACGGTATATATAATCTAAATCTATATCTATATCCACATATATACATATATATATACAGTGAATTATTTAAGTTTAAATAAAGCGATGAGCGGTGAACTGTGGACTTACCGGCGTTGTAGAGTTGACGTGGTGGAGTTGATATCAGCTGATAGCGATACCGAGGTGCCGATGAGGCGCCGTCGTTGCTGCTACTGCTACTTATGCCGGCCGGTATAATAATCGTCACACAGTAGCTCTCTCTCTCGCTTTTATTGTATTTTTTTTTCTCCCTTTCACGTGTATATGTAACAATAATAATCATCTATACGCGTACGCCTCGCGGTTACGTAACTCCAGCCGAGTATATATAAGTTTCGGTGAACATCAGCAAGAAGAACACTAGCCGACGATCGTTATCTTTATAGCAGACGACGCTAGCGAGCGCGCGATCGGCATTGGAGATCGGTATACCTATATATATATATATACACCGCTCACCGTATTCATTAGTTCTGTGTGTTTTATAAAATATATATATACGTGCGTGAAGTGATATAATCTTGTGTTGTTGTTGTTGTTGTTGTTATTGTTGTTGTCTCTGACAAAAGGTGTAAAGAGTTGCAAAAGTGTACATAAATAATCGCAAGTGCGAGTGGATGATATAGATAATATTAAAGAAATCATCAAGAATTACAGTATATAAATTACACACACGTCGTGGCGAATTGTAGAAGCAGCAGCAGCAGCAACAGCAGCAGTATAAACGTGAGCACGTGGGATACACATACTTATATACCTGCGTCTGTGTGTGTATATATATACATACATAAGTATACGTATACGAGTGCTCGCAGCCACGCCATTGACGAAACTCATCGCATACATACATATATATATACATATGTATATACGAGTCGACGACGACGTTGGAATCTTATCTCTCACACTCTCTTCTTGGCTTTTGCTGTGTGTATTATATATACAGCTCGCGCGTTTCGAGGTAAGATTAATCTGATTATTTCATTCTTGCGCGAGCGCCGCGCGCGTATATAACGTAATGACCGAGAAAAAGAGAGAGAGCGTCTTCTCATGCATCCCTCGTTTATTACGTAATTTATTTATACGCGCGTTTTGCTCGCGAGAGCACGCACGATTATGAGCGATTTCTTCTTTTTTTATTTTTTTTTATTCTTGCGGAAAAAGAGAAGATAGGGACGGTAATCGCACGCGTGTATGTATATAGTTTAGAAACGTGCGCGCGTATATATATATATATATATATATACGTGATGCGGCTTTTTTCGTTGGTTTGGCGAAAAACTGGATTCTCAACGCGCGCGCGCGCGCGACTACGATGGCACAGAGCTGATATGACCGTGCGATTAGACACCGAGCGAGGAACGAGTGTTTAGTATACTAGATGAGGGGAACGCCAATGAGTTTGTTAATTGCTTGATTATAAATTGATGGGGGAATATGTGCGCGTTTATAAGTGGTTTTTTTTTTCATGGCGTGGGTTATAGGAGCGAGGGACGGTTTAGTGACATCGATAATGCTCGCGATGATGGGAGATAGTTTAGATAATGGAAGCAGGGAATATGCGTCTATTTATTAATGTATGAGCGTTTGGTTGTGAGAGAGATAAGGACGATAGATGATGACGATAATATGACGGGGAAGTGGTTGGTGGGAGGTTGACTGTCGAATTGGAAAATTATTTTTCATAGGTGTGAAGTGGTTTTTTGTTGTTATGTAGGGGAGGGGGGACGATTATGTAAGCTAATGAAAGATAAATTAAAATTTTGAGTTAAATGTTATTAACAATGTGTATAGTGAGTTTTATATACGTGGAAAGTTTTGTGATTATTGTTATATTAATGCGATTTTAATAACAAATTATAACATCTCAATTCGAGCTTTATCGAGCCGTCGCACATACAAATCGTGTTATACACAGTCGATAAAAGCACCGATATATATGTATCTAATATATTATAAGTATATTCGGAGAAAAAATACCGATCAAAATATATAGAAATTAACTTCCTAACTGGGCTCCGATAAGCCTGTATAGAAAACACATACACATACAGTTGCACCCACACAGATACGCGTTCTGTTCTCTGGAAAGGCAATTAATCTATATATAAATTATCGAATAACAATTCACAGACGCGTGCGCACGCGCATATAGATCACTTCATTGAAGCCGTTATCGCCATTAATAAATTGGCCCTGATAAAAAAAAAGAAATCAGTCTCTCACTCGATTCTATCTCATACTTATTTACTAGTTCATTGACTTGCTCTCCGCAATGTTACATTCGCGTTCGCGTTGTTTACGATCGCGTGGTCTATGACTCACCGCGACGTACAATGGCGCGCGCGTGTGATTTGGAGTATAGGAAAAAACGTAACCTGATAATGATTGTTGATAAAAATTACGCGTACTGTAGTTATACTACTACTTCTACTGCGTTAGCGCCAGTAGGCGATTGCAATCATCGTCGACAGGTAATATTTGCTTTAAATAAGAATGCACATACGAGGTTTCTGTCGCGATATAGATAAAGATCGGATGGCGAAACGGTCGATCAAAAGTCCGCTTTGATCTGCGAGGTAATTATATTTTCAAATAGTCAAGGAGTTGAGGTATAGCGTTAAGTGACTCCATATATATGCTACGTGATTAATATTGTTCGCGGTGAAATAATTTAATCTGGTACATATATGCGATTGCAATGATAAATCGAAAATTGTATATGTGTTGTTGCGCGTTTAGGAATGATTGAACGATGATAAACATCTTTGATATTGATACTAAAGTTTTTTATGCCTTCGGTTTATTCCCACTATTAAAAACATTAAATGTATCGTAAAATTATGTCATAAACACCACTTAATAAAAAAAATATACAAATGTCGTTGAAAGCATTTCTGCGAGACTTCAACTTTTAAGCCGTAATCTTCTATATACATATATCCTATAAATAAGCGCATTAAACACAAGCAATTTAAAAATCAGCTATACTCAAAATCGTCAAATTCCATTAAAAACAAAAACCCTCCTTCCACTTCACTATCATCACTCTCAACGTATACCGATCAGTGCAAATCGCATTCAACAACTACTTCCGCACGCGCATTTCTAAACAATTCCACGTAGCCTCTGGCACCGGAACACCAAATCACCACCACCACCGCGCTTATATTCCGTTCTTATCCGGTAACTCCCATTCCGCTTATA